>CM051029.1:47332882-47495382 GCA_027627225.1 Congeria kusceri | reverse complement strand
ATTTACCGAAATGCAATCTACATATAGAGCAAACCTATCTTGAATTTATGCATGCTATTATACCATGTTCTTTTTTTTTTCTTTCAACTCAATTATACTGATGACTTATATGCATGTATATTTGTCGAAATAAACTTTACCAAAAAAAAAAAAAAAAAAAAAAAAAAAAAAAAGAATGTTTTTGAACGTTTTGAACGTAAATTAAAAAACACGCATAGTGTGGCAATGTGTTAACATGTGTAACAGTGTATGTGCGATTGTAGGTGCTGACCACTGTATTCAGCATATTCAACCAACTCACATACACTAAAAACCGGCAATTGTTTTTGTAGAGCCCGCCTGTGGTAAGCCCGACTTAAATGTCACAATAGCGGTTCGGTGTATGTGCGTGAGTGCGTTGGTGCGTGCGTGCGTCCATGCGTGCATCCGCCCGATCTTGTCACGACTGTAACTTCCTCATTCATCAAGCAATTTTAAAATATATCGGCACAAATGTTAAACCATGTGGAGCCGGCATGTCGCGCCCAAGACCTGTGTCCCTATCTCATAGGTCAAGGTCACACGTAGAGGTCAAAGGTACAACACAGGTAAGACAAGCGGTATTATGGGCATAAAACAGCTTGTCTGTACTGTAATTTCATCATTTATCAGGCTATTTTAAAATAACTTGCCACAAATGTTCACCATGTGGAGACGGCGTATCGCGTGCAAGACCTGTGCTCAATGGTCAAGGTCCAATCGGAGGTCAAATGTCAAAAATGGGCTTAATACAGATTGCCCGGACTTTAACATTCATCATTTATCAGACATTTTAAAACTTACTTACCACACATGTTCACCATGTAGAGATGGCGTGTCGCGTGCAAAACCCCTGTCCCTAGCTTAAAGGTCAAGGTCACACTTCGCAGTCAAAGGTCAAATATAGGCGTAATACAGCTTGTCCGGATTGTAACTCTCATCAGACAACTTTAAAATAACTTGCGTTTATATATAAGTTATTACAACTCCATTCGTGCGTACTCCTGATTTAAGGAAACTTGTAAAGAAAAGTTACTAAGATAACACTTAAAATAAAAGTACGATTTTAACTTTCGTTAATTTGACACCAAAACTTTGAAATTGACGACACAGCGTCGATCAAAAAGTTTACTGTAACTTCAAACACAAATATTTTGCAAAAATATTAGTATTTATTTATCACATAATTATATTTTAAAACATCTTCATTTTGTAGTTTTTGACTCGATAACATACAAAACACAATAAAAAGTGTTTACACTAAAAACTAACAATAGTAAGATCATAATATATTTAGGCGAGCGGGTAGTTGTAAAAAACATTTCATTATTGGACACAGAACGGGTATATTTACATTTTATCTCGGTGAGAACGCAGGGAGTATTATCAGCAGCATCGTAGGAGTTTGTGCATTTTGTTGGAGAATTGAGTTTAACTGGAACAACCGTAATACGGCGCAAACGATGTAATGTACATGTTCCATACTGTATTCATTACCTGTTGTACGTAATTGTATTTTACTGTTTATGTCAGATTTGTACTTCAAAACAATTGGCACTAAAGTGTTAATTGGTATGATCACATTACTAACCTAGAGCTCGTCTTGTCGCAATTCCATTAATCTGTTTAAATTTTCTTGAAGCAATTCTGAGAAGTTCTTATATATACTTAATATTATCTTAATAATGTGATTTAAGTAACGTTGAACATATTTTACAAAATTATGCAACGTGTAAGAACATTTTTCCACATTGTTTTACAATGAATTGCTGCATATATATTCGTTGAAATGTGTCTAGAAATCACATATATCATGCAAATATGACATTTATTTATTGTGTAAATCATAGTTCTAATAATGTTTATAAATCTATGTGCGAGCACTGTTTCATGCTTTAGTTTTCAAACTTAATAATATAAAGCCTCAGTTGTCATACTTAAGATAAATACCACGCACTTTTACTATTTATCCATTCTTCCAGTCATTTGCCGTCGTCGCTCTGGACAAACGGCTGAAACTGTGGCTTGTGGTCTGTAGCGCGCATACCAAAATGGTGAGTTAATTATTATTTTAACTTGTTCACTGATTATCGTATTTTTTTAAAACTGTCATTCAATGTCTTAGCTGAAACAACTAAAAACGTTTGACTGACCAAAACAAATATTATATAAAGATTGTTTTAAATTGCTTTTGCAGGGACTCGAAGGACGTCTGCCGATATAAAAATGTAACGCTCTAACCACTCGGCTATTCTGACTGACAATCATTATTAGCTAGCCTGAGCACAACGTGCTCATGGTGAGCTTTTGTGATTACCTTTGTGTGTCGTCCGTCGTTCGTTGTTCGTCATGTACCTCTTGAACACTCTAGAGACCACATTTATTGGCCAATCTTCATGAAACTTGGTAAGAACATTTGTCTGAATGATATCTCAGCCGAGTTCGAAACTGGGTCACATGGGGTCAATAACTAGGTCACTAGGTCAGATTGACGAAAAGCTTGTGAACACTCTAGAAGTCACATGTTTTGCTCAATCAACATGAACCTTGGTCAGAACATTTGTTCTAGTGATATCTTGACCGAGTTTGAAAATGGTTCCGATCCGTTGAAATACATGGCCGCCAGTGGGTGGGGAAGTTTTCCTTATAGGCTAGAGAAAAGGCTTGTGAACACTCTAGAAGTACAATTTTTTGCATTACCAATATTGAACTTGCTCAGAACATTTGCTCTCATGATATCTCGGCCGAGTTCGAAAATGGTTCCGGTCCGTTTAAAAACAGGGGTGGGGGTGGTCAGTTGTTCTTCTGTGGCTATAGGAAAAGCTTGTGAACACTCTAGAAGTCACAGTTTTTGCCCAATAAGCATGAAACTTGCTCAGAACCTTTGTTCTGATGATATCTCAGCCGAGTTCAAATCTGGGTCATAAGGGGTGAAAAACTAGGTCGCTAGGTCAAATTGACGAAAAAGCTTGTTAACACTCTAGAATTCACATTTTTTGCCCAATCTTCATGAAACGTGGTCGTAACATTTGTCTTAATGATATCTCGGCCAACTTTGAGTCTGGGAAATGTGAGGTAAAAACTAGGTGACTTGGTCAAATTCAAGGAAAAGGTTGTTAACACTCTCGAAGTCACATTTTTTGCCCAATTTTCATAAAACTTGGTCAGAATATTTGTCCCGATGATATCTTGGTTCAGTTTGAATCTGGATTATGTGGGGTCAAAAACTAGGTCACTAGGTCAAATTGAAGAAAAAGTTTGTTAACACTGTACAAGTCACATTTGATGCCCAATCTTCATCAAACTTGATCAGATAATTGGCCTTATCGGCAGCTCGGCCGAGTTTAAATCTTGGTGATGTGTGGTGAAAATCTAGGTCACTAGGTCAAATGGAAGAAAAAGCTTGTGAACACTCTAGAAGTCACATTTTTTGCCCAATCAATATGAAACTTGCTCAGAACATTTACTCTAATCATATCTTAGCCGAGTTCTAAAATGGTTCTGATCCGTTGAAACACATGGCCGCCAGGGGGCGGGCAGTTTACCTTATATGGCTATAGAAAAGGCTTGTGAACACTCTAGTAGTAACCATTTTAGCCCAATCAACATAAAACTTGCTCATAATCTTTGTTGTTATGATATCTAGGCCGAGTTCGAAAATGTTTCCACTCCATTGAAAACCATGGCCGCCAGGGAGCGGGGAAGTTTTCCTTATATGGCTACAGAAAAAGCTTGTGAACACTCTAGAAGTAACTTTTTATTTCCTAATCAACATGAAACTTGCTCAGAACATTTGATCTTAAGCTATCTCGGCCGAGTTCGAAAACGGTTCCGGTCCGTTGAAACACATGGCCGCCATGGTGTGGTCAGTTTTCTTTATATGGCTATAGGAAAAGCTTGTGAACACTCTAGAAGTCACATGTTTAGCCCAATCTTTCTGAAAAGTGGTCATAACATTTGTCTCAATGATATCTCGGCCAAGTTTGAGTCTGGGAAATGTGAGGTAAAAACTAGGTCACTTGGCCAAATTGAAGAAAAAGGTTGTTAACACTATAGAAGTCACATTGTTTGCCAACTAGGTCTGAACATTAGTCGCAATGATATCTCGTTCGAGTTCAGATCTGGGTCATGTGTGGTCAAAACCTAGGTCACTAGGTCAAATTAAATAAAAAGCTTGTTAACACTCTAGAAGTCACATTTGTTGTCCAATATTCATGAAAACTTGGTCAGAATATTTGTCCTAATGACATATCGGCCAAGTTTGAGTCCGGGTCATAAGGGGTGAAAAACTAGGTCATTAGGTCAAATTGAAGAAGAAGCTTGTTAACACTCTCGAAGTCATATTTTTGCCCAATTTTCATGTAACTTGGTCATAACATTTGTCCCAATAGTATTTCAACCGAGTTTGAATCTGGGTGATGTGGGGTGAAAAACTAGGTCACTAGGTCAAATTGAAGAAAAAGTTTGTTAACGCTCTAGAAGTCACAATTTTTCCCCAATCTTCATGAAACTTGGTCAGAACATTTGTCTTAATTGTATCGCGGCCGAGTTCGAATTGAATCGAATCAACACACCCGGAGCCATTTGGCCATCTTGTTGTTAATTGTTAACGCTATGTGAGTGATACACGTGATTTTCAATATACCGATGAAAAGCGTTACAAACGCTTTTAATTTTGTATCCATTGCAATAGATTATTTTTTATAAACGGCACTATATTTCCAATATGTTTCGTTGTCAGTAGTGTTATTTCGCTTGTTTATATATACTGTTTTTTTCTTTCTTTTTGTAATAAATTACAAAAAAATGAGAATTGTCAATTTGCCAATCTGTGAACAGGTCCCTTTAATATTACAGGTAAATGGAAAATATTTATTTTTTCAACACGATAAACTAAATGTCATTGCGTTCGATATACTACGTATGTCATCGAAAACGCATGTGGGGACTGTATATAGCCATTGTAAAGTCGTTTAGATGGTAGATGACATAATATTGTTTCCGCATGAAACCAGGTTATGTAATTTAACCCGTTTATAGCAAAAACCGGTTGTGTGGCAGTTATAATTCTTTCTCATACATGTATATCATGAAATATAAAAGAAAGCATCTTTCTTTTATAATATTTGATTATCTGAATACATTATTCTAATAGAAATAAAAACGTATATCAATTTTCTTGAAGTTGAGTTGCTTGTTGCCGGTCTTCGTATATTCGGACATTTCTTTTGTTTCAGTGCTCCCGAGAAGTAAAAATTAAATCGCTCTACCAGAAGCTTGAATTCAGCGTACATTTTAATTTGTTAAATAATCAAATGTTGTTATAAATGACTGCTTATATTATGTTTGTATTAAATTGAACTAATCGCAGTGTATGATAATATATTTTGTCGTGAATACTTTATGCATCAAGTGAAGTTCGATTTTTTTTTTTAATTAAATAAGATACGTAAATGAACCATGCAACATTATCGTATATAGTACTGCTAACAACGAGTCGTGAACCAATTCAGTTTTTGGAGGATAATTAATTAGCATTTATCTGTCTGTCTGTCTGCCTACCTGCCTGTCTGCCTGCCTGCCTGCCTGTCTCTCTGTCTGTCTGTCTGTGTGTCTGCCTGCCTGCCTGCCTGCCTGCCTGCCTAGCTGCCTGCCTGCCTGCCTGCCTGTCAAGCTGCCTGCCTGCCTGCCTGCCTGCCTGCCTGCCTGCCTGCCTGCCTGCCTGCCTGCCTGCCTGCCTGCATAGCTGCCTGCCTGCCTGCCTGCCGGCCTGTCTGCCTGCCTGCCTGCCTGCCTGCCTGCCTGCCTGCCTGCCTGCCTGCCTGCTGCCTGCCTGCCTGCCTGCCTGCCTGCCTGCCTGCCTGCCTGCCTGCCTGCCTGCCTGCCTGCCTGCCTGCCTGCCTGCCTGCCTGCCTGCCTGCCTGCCTGCCTGCCTGCCTGCCTGCCTGCCTGCCTGCCTGCCTGCCTGCCTGCCTGCCTGCCTGCCTGCCTGCCTGCCTGCCTGCCTGCCTGCCTGCCTGCCTGCCTGCCTGCCTGCCTGCCTGCCTGCCTGCCTGCCTGCCTGCCTGCCTGCCTGTCTGTCTGTCTGTCTGTCTGTCTGTCTGTCTATCTATCTATCTATCTATCTTTCTAGCTATCTATCTCTATCTGTATCTCTGTCTGTCTCACTATCTGTATCTCTGTCTGTCTGTCTGTCTGTCTCTCTATCCGTCTATCTGTCTGTCTGTCTGTCTGTCTGTCTGTCTGTCTGTCTGTCTGTCTGTCTGTCTCTCTCTCTGTATGTTTGTATGTCTGTCACAAATAAAGGGTATTGTATGTATAAATTGGAATGCGTGTACAAACTTGTGGGTTTTTATACAAATAGAGAATAACTATAATATTGTTGAGTCCAACAGATTTTACCGAGTTACATTTATATTTTACATTTTAGCCATATGCAGTAAACACCCTATATTTTTCAAGCAATTTTACATGTAATTAGCAAGATTACTTTCGATTTTACGCATTTACATTCGAACCCAGCAGTTAGCACTCTATAAATAACACTGGAATCAAATAGCTAATGCAAACTAATTTGGTTCACGATTATCACACCACTATTGAATTGTCCTTTAAAATTATCTCAGGCTTTAGATAAGTGTCAGGTTATTATCTTCTTAGCTAAAAGCTGTTTAATATGCAAGATACTAAAAATCTATAACGTTATAGGTGCATGTGTATTCGTTAGGGATCAACTAAATATCTTGCCCGACATATTTAGCATGTATATACGCAGCACAAAAGAATGTAAATACACTGTAGATGTGCATGTACTGTTTAAAAATGCATTTTCTACCGTTTTACGCAGTATTACGCAGTATTTTTTGTATTGCTCTCTTTCGTTTGAAAATATGTTTTTATTTCATTTGATAACGACGAAGAGCTAGAAAAGCACAATCGTTCGTTTTTATTGTGTAAAAAAACAACGTAAACGTATTTAATACAATGCTATGATGCATGTGGTCCGTGTGCAGTAATTACAGCTAGTTCATGCTCCATAGAAGTAGTCTGGGATTTTCTATCAATAAGTTTATGAGAGACTGAAATCAAATATATTTCGGCCGAAGTTAAATACAACACAACTGCGTGTCTGAATACATCATCATAAAGCTCACGTGGGTCTACTGCAAGTAAACCCGTATGGGTCCCAGCAAACAACTCCATCCATGTGGGCACGATATGGGTTTTATTGGAAAATATACCTAATATACATAATGGGCCCATTGTTGTGCTCATATGCATTTTCTTGCCACTATAAAACCGAAATAGGTTCAAGTAAAGTAGACCCCTTTGGGTCCCTACCAGAAAGCCTATATGGGTCCAAGAAAGCAAGTCTATATGGGCCGAATATGGGCTAAAGCTGGGCAAAAATTACAATACGGGCCCCATATGGGTCCCTTATGCATTATCGTGTTACTTTAAAACCCAGATAGGTCAAGTAAAGTAAACCCATTTGAGTACCTAATAGAAAGCCCATATGGGTCCCAGAAAGCAAGCCCAATATGGGCTACATAGCTGGGCAAAGAAATACAATATGGGTCCCATGTGGGTCCCAAATGATATTTTTGCCTATATCAGACCCATATGGATCCAAGAAAGAAAGCTCATGTAGGTCCACTGCAAGTAAGCCCATATAGGTCCAAGCAAGCCACCACATTTGGGCACGATAGAAGCCTTACCTGGGCTATAACACCTCAAGGGCCCGGTGTGGGACCCATGTGCGTATTCTTGCCACTATAAAACCCAGGTTGGTCCAAGTAAATAAACCCACATGTGTCCCGACTAAAAAGCCCATATGGGTCCTAGACAGCAAGTCCATATGGGACCAATATGGGCTAAGCTGGGCATATATACCATATGGGACCCATGTAAATCCCAAATAATATACCACATGGGACCCAGTATGCAAGCCCATATGGGTCCACTGCAAGAAAGCCCATATGGGTCTCAGGAAGCAAACCCATGTGGGCAAGATGTGGGTCCAAATCAGACCCAGATCAGACCCAGAAAGCAAGTAAGCCCCTATGTTTTGCCCCTATAAATTCCAAGTAGGTCCCAGTCAAGCAAACTCATATATATCAGAAAATATACCTTATGGGTCCAATGTGGGTCTCAAATGATATGTGTGCCCATATCACTTCGATATGTGATCAAAATGTTCAGTCAGATGTATTTTAAATTTTAGAATGCTAATGGATTGTAGCTAATTTGCAAGTAACTGTTCATTCAGTGGTTTCAGTATTTTGGACTTTATAATATAACGCTTTTTCTGCTGGACCATTATATCCCGTCTGTACCTATTAGACAGTTGTGTCTTATTGTCGTTATTTGACAGCTGTTTAGAAAAAAATGAAAATTAAACCAGGAAACATGTTTGGTGGTTTTTTATTGAAACAGATGGGTCAGTTTATTTATAAAGCAACTTAAATGTACGCTGTTACTTATCCTAGTATTGTGAAAGAGTTTGGTTTTCTAAACCTAATTTAAATTTGTCACACAATTTCGCGAGATATAACATGAATGTATGCTATTGTAGAATCAAAATATTGCATTGCTATAATGTTCATATTATTATATCTCATTGCTGCTTTGTCGGTACCAGAGTTGAAAGAGAGCAACTAGGTATATGAGGAACAAGTCTAATCATGTCCCACATACAATCCTTGCCCTTGGTCAGAATGCAAACTGCTATACAGCAACGATCCAGTACTGGGCATTCTTTACGGTGAGTTAATTTGCTGTATAACTTAAAATAATTGGTACAACTGTAATGTAGAATTAAGTTCTAATGATAGGTGTATATATATATATATATCATCGCCTTATCTAAAATTGCGATGCATCTTGATTCGCATGCATATCATAATATTACCAGACTTCATGAGTAAAATATCAAATATTTTGGCTTCTGAAAATAAATGTTTACATTATTATAGCATTTTCTCTGTCAACTTTTCTAAGGTATGGTTTCAAACAGAAATTGATTGGTGATCTGCAAAATATGGTTGATGTAAAACGCTAGCGAATCACCATACATCGAGTATATAATAATAGTATGCACTTGAACTTTATATAACTAACTTATCAAATTAGGTACTGGTATGTGTCTTCGTATTATAGCGGAATGCTAAACATTGTCAATTCCCAACACAAACAGCCGATTTAATGTGTATGTCAATATGGGAGTATTTCGTAAACTGATACTTCTGTTGTTTTAACTTCAAATTGTAGACCTTATTTTTAGTTAAAATAACAATTAAGCACTTATAGTTTTACAAATTAAATATTTTAAATATATGCTCTTGTTTTTTCCGTCAGAAGCAGTCAAAAGAAATGTGTCCAGTACAGATCGATGATTGCTTCGATTTATGGCGCTAGAAGGAAAGAAATGGAGTTTGAAGTATCAAATTAATTACTATATTGTTGTCACCTACCAAGATAAATTAAGGGCATAAGTAAAAATGTGTTATTGGTGAAGTTCATAAAAAAAAATACAACAGTGCAAGAAAACTGTGCGGGCTTTCCAGAGGTGAGAGGAAGATCAGCCTTTTCGTGATAATCAAAGATTGCATGTAGTGTTGTGCCAAAGTGTGTGAACTCGGGATACCAAAAATATTCTAGCTGTGTTACTATTTTGACCTAATTTCTAATGATAATGCTTTCGGTAATTGCTTGAAATAATTTACAGAAGACTGTGACTGCAAAAGAGAAAGGAAACAAAGGACCTGGTAACAATACAACATGTATTGAGAGCTTCCACACCAGTAGATGTGCAAAATAATAGTGATAATTCTGATTTTTATGGGGAAACTGTTATGAGATATATGAATAATTTGCATTTACCAGTAAATTACTTTCGCCAACTCAAGATACAACCAGTTATCTGAATGAGGTCAAAATTGTCAATATTTGAACTTTCTGTATCTTTGGATATGACATTGATTTTTTAAAAATATTAGTCTGTGTAATTTTCTTCAACGTAATAATTAATAAATTGTGTATGGTAGAATATGTTCAAGTGTTATGAGATACATGAAACTAGGGTACTTTCTTTAAATTGTTTTCTTTAAATGCATTTCAGTTATAGGTTGTTCATTGTGGATAAATAAATGCAACATTAACAAAACTGGTTACTGCAATAAATATGATATTAAAAGAACAATTTCAACAGAACTTCCCGCTAACCTTTTTAAAAGCTAGTGTAGTACCAACAAGAATTGGCATGTTTTGAAAATTTCAAGATTCATTTTTGCTGTAAAAAATGTTAAAATTTACATTCATGATTCAACATATCAATTTAAATTGTTGCCTAATCAGAACAAGAGATTATACTATGCCAAAAAAGAATGCTTTACATTTTGGTGTTCAGCTGGGTTTTTTCTCATAATAACAGGAATGGGTACAGACTTTAACTGTTATTATAGTTTTTTTATATTAAAACTTCAGAGTATAAAAGCTGGATCTAGACAATGTTGTTTGCCAGTTTAGTTGTTGACGCAAATACATTTTGTCATGTTTTAAAACCGGACTGAGTTATGTTTATAACCTTTTCACAACCTTTTTAATCACAAATGAGGACGTGTATATAATAATGTACATGTACAAGTATATAATGTTAGGTACATTAGACATACATGTAGATCTCGATATGCTTATTTGAACATCTGTCTCATATGATGCATTTTGTGTTCTTGAACTGTTTTAAAATATTCTTTATTATCAAGTTTACGGATTAGGATAAATAGCTTGCTTAAAAAAAGGATGTTGAGTGTTTTATTATCAAGACCTTTATAACATCAACTTATGGTGAAGATATGGTCCAAATTATACTCCAAATAATATGTCATTTGTGAATTGTTGGTTGGTGTAAAGTTGTATCTGATAGACACGTGACTGTCAAGACGAATGCATTGTTAGCAGAAGTACAGACTGGAAAGCAAGTTGTGGCCATTAACAGCCTATATTTATATTGTGCTGTCTATGAAGTTTGACAACCATAGAGTGTTACACACAGCTTCGCAACAACTACCTCTGTATAAGTGACATATTATGAAGGGAATCATGTTTGGACTTTTTCAGTTAAGCTTTTATTCAGGTTTACCTTTCAGGACCAATCTGTGTTGCAACCAATATGGGACCCATGCAAATCCCGGTTGCACTTTCTGCGGTGGGTCCCATGTGGGTCTCCCATCAATGTCCCATCTTTGTTTGTCCATAGTGGTTCCATGTTGAGACCACATTGGTCCCATGGTAGACCCATATTGTAACCCATATAGGACCCACGTAAATCTCGATTGCACTGTTTGGGTGGGGTCAGTGTGGGTCAACCATCAAGTTCCCATCTGTGTTTATCCATAATGATCCCATGTTGATACAACACGGCTCCCATGGTAGACCCATATTGTAACCCATATCGGGCCCACGTAAATCCCGGTTGCACTTTCTGTGTTGGGGCCCATGTGGGTATCGAATCAAGATCCCATTTGTGTTTGCCCATTATGGTCCCAAGTTGGGCCCACATGGGTCCCATTTAAGACCCATATTGTAACCCATATGGGACTCCCGGTTGCATGTTCTGGGGTGAGGCTCATATCGGTAGCCCACATGGGGCCATTATATAAACCATTAAGGAGTCATATGGGTCCCACCTGGGCTTGCCGGGTGAGTTATTCGATATTGTGGTATTACTATAATTAACTAGTTTATTAAGTACCGTAATAATTACGAATGCTTATGTGGATGATATTTAAACGTTTATACCTGTACATATACCGCCTTCATCAGTGTATCCACTGTCACATGGACAGTGAAATGATCCGGCTGTATTGGCAAATGTTGAATGTAGTCCACAGTTGTTCATACCTTCTAAATACTCGTTAATATCTGCAAATGAATTGTAGATTATGGACGTTTCCAATACTATGATATTTACTCGTATATTCAAAATCATTGCAAGAAGTATCCAATATATTATAAACGACATTCGAAAAATAACACTAGGCTAATAAGAACACGGTACCTGTACACACGCCAGCTGTCAATGTAAAACCAGATTTACAGACACATGTATATGACCAATCCACGTTCTTGCATATCTTCAAATAGTCGCCGCAAATGTTGGCGTTAACTGTACATTCATCGACGTCAGTTGTGCAATTGTCACCCGTCCATCCCGTTTTACACGTGCAGGTTCCAGCAGTGTTTGAGCAACTAAGTGAGTTGGTAGTGTTACACACGCAACTACTTGCGCAGCTGGTTCCATGCTTCCAGGAAGGACAAACTAAAAACAGCAAAACTGTATATGTGTAAGTATTTACGACCTTCTGAAGGCGCATATCAAAGTCGGTTTATGTTTGAAAGTCACCAACGCAACGCAATAGCTGTGCTGTGTTTGTGATTTTTGTTTCACAAGTTTCACGATTACGCTGTCATGTTTACATAAATTACAGTTAGTAGAATGTGTATCCAGTAGGGTAATATGTATCTATACATATAAAATATTCATATAAAATGGCATTTAAATATAAAAACAAACGTTTAACACAACTGCTTTGAAAATCATCATATATTATAAAAGCACTGTTACTAAATGTTTGTGTTATTGTATACACTTTAATCGAAAGATCCATTCAAGGAATAGGTAATACTTATTTAAAAATAACACTACTGTAAGAGAAACATGTGGCGTGACAATGAAACATCCAGCAGTTCTATTTTTTTGTCCGATTAACATTACACATATTTAATCAAATAATTATCCGATATCGTACAATTATTATTCCTTTCTAGATCCTGATGGGTTTTATTCATAGTTGATAGTAAAATCCAATTCATTTAGCCAGATATACATGTAAACATATGAATTGATATGTACACAATTGGCCGGTTGTACTGCTAAACCCTGAATTTAAACGTTTGAGACGGATGATATAAACCTCGGTTTATCCAATAAATAAGCCATTTTAAATTTAATAACTTAAGCCCCAGTTACACTGCAGCTAAGACAGGTATAAGACAGATCTACGACTGAAAATCCTGACTGAGTTCTGCGTGTTCCTACGTTGTTTTGGAATGTCGTGCGTTGTCTAAAATTAAAAAATCAATCGTAGCTGTTTTCTGAACATGTTCTAAAATCTCCCGACTGGAGGCATGATTCTTATATAGTCTTGCGTGAACATGCGTAGGACGTAGGTCGCCGTATGTAATGTCTTAGAGAAATCGACATCAGCGAAGTCGTACATTAACGCGACATAGGTCCTACGTAGACCTGCGTGAACGTGCGTGGTTGTACGACAGTGCAATAAAGAGCGTCGACGTACGATGCACCTTGTTGTCGTACGTCGACTCAATAATGTTTTAGGTCATGACTTACGACTACGCAGGATACCAACGTTATATGCTTCATTGCTGAAAAATATTCTTACTGCATCTGAAGACATGTTGCTTGGAATTTAACAATAAACCTTTCGCTGATTTTACTGATAATCAGACAGTTCAATAAACACATCAGACATTTGATCGTATAATTGTCTACAGTTTAAAATAATCTTATATGGACACTAGTTACATATTTAGCGGACCCTTATACCTTCCCAACTTAGAAGGCAATAATGCTAATGTGCTTGGCATGCCGTCAAGGGCATGTACAAAAGCATCAACATGATTAATTGTTTTACCTATTATTCAGTAATGAAAGAACAATTAATTATAACCAGTAACGTTTTCGTCGTGTATGTTTGTGTTACGAGTATGTAGAGTTTCAATGCAATGTCGTATGTTCCTCAGTAAACTCTGTCGACATATTGTGGAAATGGGCCTTATTTAGAAGATACAATATTTCGCTTAAACTCCGTTTTAATATTGTTGCCTAAAGGCCCTGTCATACTTGAGCTTCGAGTTTTATTCGAGTCCTGAATAGTTATAACTCGCCGTAAAGTGGACGGGTTGATCGCGGAATTATTTCAAGACGACATTTGTCCGAGTTCTCTGCAACCTTGACACGGCCTTGACACTACACATGTACGATAATAATTTTTTTTCATGAGTTCAGCCGAGATAGGCAAAAATCACTGTTCTACTCCATGCCACAGGGTGCACATGTTCCCCCAAGACCAAGAGGTGTTCTCAAAGAAGGAGGCTCTCACCCAGTTCATCCAGTACGTGTGCAAGATGCTACTTGCCGGCTGCGTGGAGACCAAGTTTCACCCGCTGTACGAGACCTGCGTACTGGACTTCCTAGAACTGGTTGGTATCTGTTGTGTTGTAGTGTTTTTTTACAAATGAGGCGTCTCGTGGGAAAACCGGGCTTAATGCACATGCGTAAAGTGTCGTCCCGGATCAGCCTGTGCAGTCTGCACAGGTTGATACAGGACAACACTTTCTGCTTTTATGGTATTTTCCGTTTCAAGGAAGACTTTTCTAAACATAAATCCACGGAAAGTGCCGTCCTGGATTGGCCTGTGCGGATTGCACAGGCTAATCCGGGATGACACTTTACGCACGTGCATTAAGCCCGGTTTTTACAAGACACGCCTCAAATGTACTAACTCCTAGATTGAAAACAATCGAGTCAGTACCTAAACACAAGCGTGCTGTTTCTAGGGGGTTTATTCTACTACTGATAAGCAGGTGGCTAATACCGGGTAAAGGTCAGTCACGCATGCACAATGAGATAGCCATAAATATACTACAATATCTACAGCAGTCATTGAAATTCACTGTTTGGCCAAGCAAGCCCAATTCTTGTTTTATAACTTGGGAGCAAGAAAATGTTACAAAACTGTCTATATAAAACTAAAAATCCTGAAGAAGTCCTGGGGTCGTATTCCAGAAACATCTTAAGTAAAATCTTATCCTTAGCCATAAAATCATCGTTTTTCTTAAGCATTTTATTCCATGTATTCATGAAATTCTGCTAAATGTTCAGTAATTATCAACTTATTACTAACTACTATTTACTTAACTGTAATTGGAAGTATTAATTTATATGTAATTTGAAAAATATGAACTTACACAAAAATGGAACTTAAGTGAAAATATTTTAGGCGCGTCGTGGGAAAACCGGGCTTAATTCATTTTTTAAAGTGTCGTCCCGGATTAGCCTGTGCAGTCCGCACAGGCTAATCTGGGACGGCACTTTCAGCCTACAGTGTATATATGTTTAGAAGAGACTTCCTTGAAACAGAAAATACCATAAAAGCGGAAAGTGCCGTCCTAGATTAACCTGTGCGGACTGCACAGGCTAATCCGGGACGACACTTTACGCAAATGCATTAAGACCGGTTTTCTCACGACGCGCCACATTTTAAGATAAACTTAAGATGTTTCAGGATTAAGGCCACTTTTCAAGATTTTCCAGTGCAGGGCTTACAAGCTTGTGCTAATTCCATCACCGCCAGTGATATTTTTTCCTGCTTTGACAGAGTCCCACACAAGGATTAATTTCCAATCATCAACATGGTGAATTTTTCCCGATTGCAATAAAAACAATCCCAATTCTGTAGTGACGGAATCCTGAAACATAGGACATGTGAATTTTAATTAATTGTAAATCATGTCATGTCTTGTATATTTATTGAAAAAAAAAATTAAAAAATATTGAGTTCAACCAATGTGCAACTAGTTTAAATAATTTTTTATCAAATTTGCTTCATTTTTCCCCCCAAAGTATCGAGATTTCACGACGAAAACATTTCATATCTGAAAGGTACCAGACCCACTCGAAAGCTGTGAAAAATATCGCTGTACTATGTTCCACTAACAGAGCCCTCTATCTGCCAGTTTTGCCGAAGAAACATGGCTGCTTCCCATACAATTTTAATTTTCGTTCTCGTATGTGAGCATTGCCCCAGTTATTAACGAAACATTGACAACAAAACCTGTTTTCATATCTAATCTGTAAAGAAGCTTGCCTTTAATCTTGGCAATAAACAAAAACAGTTAAGTCTGTTTCTATATTTGAGGCGCGTCGTGGTAAAACCGGTCTTAATGCATGTGCGTAAAGTGTCGTCCCGGATTAGCCTGTGCAGTCCGCACAGGCTAATCCCGGACGGCACTTTCCGCTTTTATGGTATTTTCTGTTTCAATGAAGTGTCTTCTAACCATAAATCCACTGTAGGCGGAAAGTGTCGTCCCGGATTAGCCTGTGCGGACTGCTCAGGCTAATCCGGGATGACACTTTACGCACATGCATTAAGTCCGGTTTTCCCACGACGCGCCACATTAAAATTGTGTTCTTATTTTCTGAAGCACAGTTTCATAATTGGACATTTAGCTTGCAAGTAGGTACTTGATCAGAATATTTACTGGACCGCTTATAGTTTTACTGGCTTTGTCTGCGGTCTGAAAGACTTTCATGGCAACGGCTAATTAAGAAATAAATTTCAAATCGTCGTTGTTTATTTGCCAATAAACAACGATTTGGAGTTCTGATGCGTAGGAATTAAACCACGAGGGCGTTAGCCCGAGTTGTTTAATGGTCACACATCAGAACGACAGAGAGTTGTTTATTTGCAGATAAACAGGGATAATGCAAACATAATTTCGATTCTAACATGATTTGACATATATTTGTGCAATTGTAATTAGAACTACTTGTTACCATGCTCCGCTCAGAATCGGAACTTCTTTTTGCGTTGTTTATGTGTAGTTTTACAACGATAATTTTGTTCTTTGTCTTCGCAGGTATCATGTTTGAATCATTAATGACATATATAATTTTACCCTGCTTGTTATATACAAAAAGATGATCAGCCATTACTTGTGTTTCCAGTGAATTTCCAGGTGAGCAGTCTACAACTGAAGTTAGGTCTCCCGTTTGTTATTTTTGCCGAGCCGAGGCTGTTCGATCAGGTTACTGATCGGTCGAAATCCGAACACAGTCGCCAAGCTGTGTGAAGTCATATGCAGGTGGGATTAGAAACCGCCATAAAAACGTTCATTCAATTTACTGGATCTTTCTGGATATGACAAGTTTTAGAGTATCCAATGAGAGGGGTTGGGTGGTTTCCATCCATGAAGTTTACCTGAAATTTTACCTGAGCAGTGTTTTTTTTCACCCAATAAGGGAAAAGTGGCGAGCCCCTTTAGATGGGGAATTTTACGGCAAATGGGGATTTTTGTTAGAAAAGCATTATTAGTAAATTTATTTGTATGTCTTATCTTTTGTTATTAAACATTACTAAATCAATTGTTTTACTACAAATGATAACTTAGATACAATACTTTAACTTGGTTTGATGAAAAATTGCTGGGATATTTTACAAAAAATCCTCTACCTTAGTCAATTTTTGTCCGATGTTGGTCTTTTTGTTTCAAAATAAAGCTTACATTCTAAGGGAAATTATAAGGTTAATATAGGGGACAAATATATACCTTTTAAGCAGGGGAATGGGGCCGAATTTCGGCCCCAAATTGGCCATAAAGAAACACTGACCGAGTCTGGGGTCATATTCCAGAAACATCTTAAGTAATATTTTATCTTTAACCTTAATTTCAACACTGTTTGTAACTGTCTCATTCGTGCACACAATATTTTATGTTTGGTATTTACTTATACTCAGGACAGCAATATTATGGGTATTCACTGTTGTTTGCTTTTCTGTACAGAGATTCACGAATTTATAGGTAGCTTTAAAAGTATAACATTTTAAAATGTTTACCAATGATAAGTAAATATATTTATAGAAACTTAAGATGCATTTGGAATACAACCTGTAGTCATACAGCTGTTGAGAAAAAAAGTCAAAACATAACATATTGATAGACAGAAAAACAAATTACTGTTTGGATGTTATACATTGTGACAGTGAGTTTCTGGCATATAGTTCTGTATAAAATTATAATGCCATAATTCATAGGGCTTTTTTTTAGCTGATTTACCGTTATTGGGTTATATTCCCCATGGCAAAAAGTATATTTTTCCCATATCCAGTCCCAAATGTCCCAATTGATGGTTTGACTTTCAGATGTTTCGAACTACATGTAGGAGGTGTTCAGTGTAGAAATAAAGACTGTTGAAGTTGATATAACCATTTTACTTAATTGTTTTTGTTCAGAACATTCTGTTTTATGTAGTTTTATCAATAAATTCTTCAAATTTTTTTTAACAAACCATTATTCTTTTTCCCAATTTTAGGTGAATTGATGCTTAAAAATTCCCAATTATACAGGTATATGTCATATTTCCAAAATGATGTAAAAAAAACAATGTCTCAAAATGATAAATATCGTAAGATCATGACTGTGTGCACGGTCTTTGGTAGTTTCAGATACAAGGAGAGTTTTGGTTCCATAAAAACCAAGAAGCTGATGACGTCCGATGACCAGACGATGATTCGCCGGTGTAATAAGATCATTTGCGGCGTTTGCAACTGCATTTGGCGCTCGAAAGCCTTTAGGACTAACGGTTAGTGTTAGTTGAAAATCTTGCACTTTTCTAAGCACAGGGAATAATACACTGACTACTTGTATTGTGTGGTGCATTTTTTTCTTCAGTGGTTTGTAAATATGTCATTTTCTGTGAAATTGTGAAAATTACGTCCTAAAACCCTAAAATGTGAAAATATGTGGTATCATTAAAAAAGGAAAATATAAACTAGGATCAAAATTCAGAAAATATCTTGTGATTTTCTTGTATAAAGAACAAACTTAAAATACAGACACATGATAAATGAGATTTAAGCACTTATGCAAGCATTTTTATATATTTAAACATTTGAAAGTTTAGAACATTTTATCCACTTTTCCATTTGTGAACCTAGTCCAAAAAATTGTGAAAAAAGTATACTTTTTGGCTTTGTTAATGGTAGTGATTATCGGCATGAAAATAAGGCCAAAAAGTCACGCCTTATTAATGGTTTCATTTAATCTTTAATAACCTCTACCTAGGGCTGAATTGCGCAATTCACACCTAACCACCGCTAGAACGAAGTGAATTTGGTTAAATTTGGATAAATTCAGATGAAAAAGATTAATCTCTAAAAATCGGGTGAAATCGCATTATTTATAGGGATTCTTAAGGGGTTAACCCCGGAACAAAATCCCTAAACCTACTGTACATACCAACACAAGTATTCCCTGTTCCACTGAAGCCAGGGTTGCATCCGCATTGGAAACATCCAGCCGTGTTTGTACATGTTTGAATGCATGTAAGCGTACCTTCTAAACACTCGTTAATATTTGCAAATGAATCATAGTTTATGGCCGTTTTCAGAACTATGTTATATAGTCGTATATTCAAATTCATTGCGTCAAGTATCCAAGACATTACAACGACATTCGAAACATTGCAATAGGCTAATAAGAACACGGTACCTGTACAAACGCCAGCTGTAAATATGTAACCAGATTTACAGACACATGCATATGACCCATCCACGTTCTTGCATGTCTTCAAAGCATCGCTGCAAATGTTGCATTAGCTGTACATTCATCGACGTCAGTTGTGCAATTGTCACCCGTCCATCCCGTTCTACACGTGCATGTTCCAGCAGTGTTTGAGCAATTTAGTGTGTTGGTAGTGTTACACACGCAATTGCTTGCGCAGCTGGTTCCATACTTTGAGGAAGGACAAACTAAAAACAGCAAAAATATATGTGTAAATTTTTACGACCTTCTGAAGGCGCATATCAAAGTCGGTATACGTTTGAAAGTCACCAACGCAACGCAATAGCGGTGCTGTGTTTTTGGTTTTATCATAATGTTTTGTTTGATATATAAACTCCAACGTTCAGCACAGCTGCTTTGAAAATCATCATATATCATAAAATCAATGTTAATAAAAGTTTCTGGTATTGTATACTTTCTAAACGAAAAATCCATCCCAGGAATATGGTCGACGTATTTAAAACTGACTCTACTTTAAGAGAAAAACGGGGCGTGAGAATATTAAATTCAACAGTTCTATATTGTTAATCTACAAACATTACACACATTTAATCAGAAAATTATCCGATATCGTACAGTTGTTATTCTTGTCCAGATGTTGCAGGGTTTGCTCATAGTTTATAGTAAAATCTAATCCATTATGCCAGATATAACCATATGAATTGCTATTTACACAATTGGACGATTGTTCAGCTAAACCCTGAATTACAACGTTTAAACGGATCATATAAACCTCGGTTTATCCAATAAATAAGCCGTCTCAAAGTGAGTTGATTACGTTCTTGATGTTGAGCGATTAATTTACCCGAGGAATAGTCCGTTTGCTTAGCTTAAAGCTTATATACCGTTGTGATTGCGATTTAAATATGTATTCCGTCTAATTCTAAATATAATTATGGGTTCTTTTCCAAAAATATGGTATAGTTGTGTAACATCTTTGTGTTGATAATTTTATAAAATAATATTAATGAAATAATAACAATGATGATGATGATGATGATGATGATGATGATGCTGATGATGATGCTTATGATAATGATACTGATGAAGATGGTGATGATGAGGTGTAAACAGTGAACAACTGGATTTCGCTCTAAGCCACTTAAACGACTGCTTAAAAGAGCTGAACAACCGGCCGATTGTTTACAAGCATTGTATTGTATTGGCCATTGGTCACTTGCCTTAAATAAATGAGTAGAGGATGTTAATAAGGCTTTCTCGCCTGGCGATGTCTCCGGGGTTTCATTTTTCTTATATTTATCAAACAATTATAAATTTTACAATGACAATTTTTATTTCAACATTTTGCAGTATTTGTCAGTTTAAACCAATATTCGGAAAATGTCAGAAATTCGTTTCATACAATTCAATATGGAAGATTAAATATACATTTTAATTTGTGTCATTTCCGTTTTGCATTAGTTTTTATGTGGTCATTATGTAGTATAGGCTGATGCATTTGCATGCAGTCCCATCTACAAAGTAAATATGTATACATTTAGTGCATCAAAAAATGTCCACGTGTTTATACAGTTATATTTAATAATATAGTCTATGTGAAAACTTGTGTCAACATTCTTAGTAAACTAAACTTGATAAAAAATACATTTTAAATACTGAAACAGATATCTTTTATCAGATAAATTGCAACATATACATAGATGAGTTATTCGATATTGTGGTATTACTATAATTAAATAGATTAATAAGTACCGTAATAAACATGGATGCTATTCCAACGTTTGTACCTGTACAAATACCGCCTACATCAGTGTATCCACTATCACATGGACAGGTAAATGACCCGGCTGTATTGGCACAGGTTGAATGTTGCCGACAGTTGTGGGTTCCTACTGCACAATCGTCGATATCCACGTTACACGTGGTTCCGTTCCATTCTGTCTTGCATTTGCAACCGCTGATATTGTCGCAGGTGTCTGTGTTGGCCGTAATGCATCCACAGGTCATGTTACACAGGACACCCCATTTGCCATCCTCGCAAGCTGGTTTAGAAGGGATATAAGAATTACTTTAATATTGAATACATTGATAAAACTAAGCGATTTTTATATAAAAACAAAAATAACCGTACATTTATCAAAACGCGTATTCGATTTGTATAAATCCAATGTATGATTATTATTTAAACTTTCACAAATCAAAAGTTAAAGGGGATTGTACATGTTTTGCATATGCACACCGCGTCTTAGTCAACCAGTTAAAGCTAAACCAGTGAAATATGAAGAAAAAACACGTGTATGTTTGCATAACATAATACTTCATACCAACACAATTGTTCCCTGTTCCACTGAAGCCCGGGTTGCATCCACATTCGAAAATTCCAGGCGTGTTTGTACATGTTTTAATGCAGGTGTGCGTACCTTCTAAACACTCGTTAATATCTGCAAATGAATCATTTATATACGTTTCCAGAACTATGCCATACGTTTACTCGGATATTCAAATTAATTGCAAGAAGTATCCAAGACATTAAAAACGACATTCGAAAAATGACATAAGGCTCATATGAACACGGTACCTGTACAAACGCCAGCTGCCAATGTTTAACCAGATTTACAGACACATGTATATTTCCCATCCACGTTCTTGCATGTCTTCAAAGGGTCCCTGCAAATGTTGGCGTTAGCTGTACATTCATCGACGTCAGTTGTGCAATTGTCACCCGTCCATCCCGTTTTACACGTGCATGTTGCAGCACTTTTTGAGCAACTAAATGAGTTGGTAGTGTTACACATGCAATTCCTTGCGCAGCTGGTACCATACTTCCAGGAAGGACAAACTAAAAACAGCAAAAATAAATATGTGTAAGTATTTACGACCTTCTAAAGGCGCATATCAAAGTCGGTTTATGTTGGAAAGTCAACAACGCAACGCAATAGCTGTGCTGTGTTTTCGGTTTTATCATATTGTTTTGTTTAACAAGTACAACGATTACGCTGTCAGGTTTGCATAAATTACAGTTAGCGGGATGTGTATCAAGTACGGCAATATGTAACTGTACATATAAAATATACGTATGACATGGCATTTAAATATTATAAACACAAGCGTTCAACACAGCTGCTTTGAAAATTCTCATAAAGCATAGAATTACTGTTCATAATTGTTTCTGGTATTATATGCTTTTTAATCGAATGATCCATTCGAGGTACATTGTATATGGACGACTCATTTAAAAATGACCCTAGTTTAAGAAACATACGTGGCGTGAGAAAGAACGATTCAGCTGTGCTAGATTTTTTGTCCACAAAACATTACACAAATTTAATCAGAAAATTATCGGATATTGTACAATTATTATTCATTTACAGATGCTGCTGGGTTTGTTCATATTTTATAGTTAGATCCAGTCCATTATGCCAGATATAAACATATGAATTGATATGTACACAATTGGCCGGTTGTTTAGCTAAGCCCTGTAGTAAAACGCTTGAGGCGGATCATTTAAACCGCGGTTTATGCAATAAAGAAGGCGTCTCAAATTGAGCTCCTTACCTTTTCAATGTTGAGCGCTTAATTGATCCGAGAATCAGTCCGTTTGCTTAGTTTAAAGCTTATTGACCGGTGTGATTGCGATTTAAATATGCATTCCGTCTAATATTATGTATACTATTGGGGTGGTTTCTTTAAATATGTTATAACTGTGTTACATTTTTGTAATGATAATTTTATAAAATAATAATAATGAAATAATGACGATGATGATGATGTTGTTGTTTTTGTTTATGTTGATGATGATGATGTGGGAAAGCTCAACAACTCGTTTTCACTATAAGCCGCTTAAACGAAGGCTTAAAAGAGCTAAACAACCGGCCAAATGTTTACAAGCATTGTTCATAATTAAATAAAATTATTCGAATATACGAAAATGTCATGTTTAGCATTTCAAATTCAGTGTTAAAACTATATGGTCGGGATCTGTTGTCTGCGGTTTATTATATTATAGCCACCAGTTGACTTGAAAAACGCATTCTAAGATAGTCAACGATTTTTCGTAACACATACGTACATACATACGTGCATACATACATTCATACGCGCGCGCACGCACGCACGCACATGCACACACGAACACACGCACACACGCACGCACGTACACACGCACACAAACACACACACACACACACACGCACACAAACACATCTAAACAAATCATGTCAAAGGTAAAAATTTATTAAAGTGTTAAAGAATTGTTATTTCGGGAAATGTGTATGAACTTCAAATACTTTTTTGTTCATTTAGGTTTGATTACCGTTTGTAGCTAGAGCTACAACGATTCAGTAACAGCTCGATTCAATTCAATTTCGATTTGAAATATCATTTAGTTGATTCTTTTTTCCTTTATATAGACTTGTTTTTGCGTATTTATGAATCGTGAATTGCACTATATGAAAGATTTATATTTATTCCTATTATCGACCTTGTTTGGGTTATGTGAACCCGATATCTTAAATAAGACGGTAGAAATGGTGATCATGTTAAAGATAACTAATTTAGTATAACAGCAAACATGATCCCATGATCAATTTACATGACGCAAAACACATTTTTTAAGTAATTATTTTATGACGATTCATCTATAAATATATAAAAGATAATCGATTTGAAATTGGCTAGTTTAGTATCGACAATTGATTCGGGCCATTTGCAATCAATGAATCAACAGAATCGTTGCAGCTCTATCTATATCAATTTCAACGAATTATATTTCTGATCGATTTATAAATGAGGAATATGTTTCGATCCTATGTATGATTTTCTGGCAACTTTAGTTCGCACAGGCGCATATAAACTATACAGAACAATATTTTATGGCGACCTATTTTCGTCGGTAAGTCTTTCCTAATGGTACTGTTACTCACTACATACTGGTATCATACGTTACTTATTTTAGGTTTCAAATTAAATCTCACTGTTCAGACTGAATAAGTTAAATGGAAAGCGCTGCACAACATTTGAATAACGGCCAATTTATGACGAATTCATTTTGTAAATATACGTTTATATGTTTAAAGAATGTGTTATGTTACCTGCTGTTAAACAAACCAAGTTTGAATCGGTATTGGCTGTCTTGGAGCAGCTGTAATTTTCCGGACTACGCTTCGTTGAATGTTGTTATGGTGACGGTTACAGAAGAAAGGTCACCATTTGAAGACATACTATAAACACCTATGCTTGTTGCTTCAACTGAACACACAATCGTATTTATCCCAACACACTGTCCAATGAGAGTTTGGTCTTGTTACATGTGATAAATTTCTGCTCCTGGTTATCCCATGAGAAATCTAAAGTTAGTTGAACATTTTGCTCTCAGATTCTAGCACTTAGCGGAATACATGCAGCTGAAACATGCAATAAATACAGTACATAGGTAAAATATTATATCTACTATTGGTACTACTACTACTACTACTACAACTACTACTACAACTACAACCACTACTACTACTACTACTACTACTACTACTACTACTACTACTACTACTACTACTACTACTACTACTACTACTACTACTACGACGACGACGACGACGACGACGACGACGACGACGACTACCACAACTACTACTACCACAAATACTGCTTCTACTTCTACTACTACTACTAGTACTATCACTACTACAAGTACTATTTCTACTTCTATTACTACAGCTACTACTACTGCTACTTTTACTACTACTCCTACCACTACTACTATATGATAATAATAATAATAATTATAAGGATAGTACTAACAATCGCTTTAAACAAACACATCATTATTACTGTATTTGATTAAACTTTATCAAAATGACTTTACGTATAAACTACAAAAATATAGTGTAATATATAAATATTGCATTATTTTAGGGCGAGAGTGCATTTTTGTCAAACCTAGGAAATACTGTTTTCGAGGGTTGACAAAATGCAGTTTCGCCCTGAGGCTGAAAAAATTCAATATTTATTTTATTATACCGAAATAAGTCTTCTTAATAAAGAATGCGCTTTTGTAACACGGAGTTATTGATTCACCGTTTCATAAGCGACTTTTAACTCTGATCAGCCTGTTCCTCGCTAAGACGTTATAGCGCGTGATAATTGCAGTGTAATATTGAAAATTATTGAATGATTGGTTTGTATATGAACAAAGAATATAACAAAAGGGTGAGGTATAATAATACCTGATATGTAAACCAAATGCACAAATACCAATAAAAAAAATATGCTGTAAGTCCTTCATTTTTTTTCCACTATTTCATGTACAAGAATGCTGTTGCACTGTGCTACACGAAATCAAACTGATTCAAACAAGAAACATTTTTGCGTTTGCAATAATTTCTCAAAAAGTTTCATTGTGCTCAGGACATTTTCAGTAGGAATCCCGAATGAATGTTCGATAAACATAGATAATGACTATGCATATCGATAATCAATCGGTTAAATTGTTAAAGGTGCAGTTTCAAAGACTTTTTGCTGTAAGAAATAATTTTCTAAAACTTACTTTTCCTATCATGCATTTATTTTTCATATTGTAAGGTTTAAAAAGCACATCGCGTGTGCAAAGTTAAACTTGGCACATATATATGTTATTTTTCTAAGCAAATGTGCTACCTGGTAGAAATACCCTGGTATTATTTTTACACAAAACGGCATTATAATTATAAAAACAATTTGATTTACAACCAAACCAGCGTTACAGACAAAAGGTTTTGAACGATTCTACACATTTTTTTTCAATTTCATTTTTAGTGAAAGGTTTTTTCCAACCCCAAACTGTGAGACTGTCCCTTTAAGTTGGCAGTAATGACTCTAATTGGCACGAATAACGTAGTTCCTAAATATACTTCATTAAAAACAAGTCCAATCATGCGTTATTTTATTTAATCTACAACAGCCGAGGACATTCAAAGATATTCAAGTTTATGTCTGTGTGTCTAATTTCAAGAGTCATGAAGTTCAACACTGAATTTACAACATAAATAAATCTAAATTACTGGTAATCCGCTCACTTGATAACATTATTTACACACATAATAATGTCTGCCTGTGATATATATGTCATGTTGCTTTAAATATGTCGTGGGATTGCAAGTGGACACTTACGAAATGTATAAAATACTACATGTACTGATTCCTATGGTTGTAGTTTTAATTTTGGTAAATTATAGATTTGGGCGTAAGCCGATATGATGATGTTTTTTTTTATTTCTTTTTCTTCTCCTTATTGTGTTATTCTGGTTGGATTTTTGCTGCAAACAATTTAAACAGACTAGAATATAAAAATACAATTATGCATATTTGCTTTTCAAACATGATTACATTTCCAGAAAAGTTTGTAAATAAAACGAGTGGCAACTATTTCACATCTTGAGAAACTGATTTTATGACACAGAATCACTTTTTTCAGACATATACTACAGAAAGGCAATATTATAGATTATGTAAATATGTGTGAATAGATTTGTTTGCTATATTAACTTTTCCTCACGCGTTTTTGAAAGTTATTATGGTGGTACATTCGATTTATCTATATCCATGTTATAGGACGATAAGATGTAGAAACTAAATAGCAATAGTTTTTTTTTGGATACATTTGTATAGAAACGTTTATCGAAGCTATTAATATAGAATGTATTGTGTAATAACTGCTTAATAACAACATGGATAATTTTATAATCATAAAATGGGGTTGATAAAGAACGTCAATAAAGTTCTAGCAAGTTTGCATGCAGCTGAGAAAAAGAAACTGTTAAGCAAGTTTGAAGTGTATTCTTTGTTTGAGTCAAAGATCAGCATTATTTGGTTACGTCAGTGAAAGGAGTAATCAGCAAAACAATTTGTTACTCAAAATAAAAAGGAAATAAATTATAACAATATTCTATAATTACATAGATAATAAAACAGGGAAGTTCTACCCTGAGAATGGAAATAAATTGTGTTACCTATTTTACTTGAAACCGCACAGTGTAGACAACTGTGAATGATTTTCAAATAAATCATGTTTGATTTATACGTTATTCGAACTGCCGAATCCCCGGTAATAAGCAGGTTACATGACGGACATTAATTTGGAATATTTTACAGCATTAATATTTTACATCGACGAAAGCATGGAAAGATAGTAAACTGTCAAGGTGTTCACGTCGATACTTTAATCGTAATTTGACATGATTATGTCGGCAAATTCCCGGCTATAAACATGTATATAAAGGAGGCGAACATTTATTTCGAGTAGTCCAGTGAAATATTTATTTGAAATAATGGATATCTGTGTTTTACCTCTGATTTTTGCGCTATGTATGTCGAAAGGCAAATACACACTGTTGGTTTATTCATTCAGTTTAAACATATTTGCTGTTTCAAACTATTATATGTATGTACAATTTGAAAACGTACATCTAAGAACGAAACACATACTATTATATAGTACTTTTCCTAAGCTTATATTCAGTTGCATGCTCTAATACGAACTTTTTTTTTTTTTTATTTAAATACAGTCGACTCCCGATGGCTCGAACTCGATTGTCTCGAATTTCTCGTTGGCTCGAACTTTTTTCGCGGGACCGATTTGACATTTATATATATTGATATAAACATCTGTCGTTTGGATCGAATTCGCGCAGGTCGAATTTTCTGATGGCTCGAATTTTTTGTCACGGTCCCAGTCATGGTTTTAACACTTTAATTTGTTTGTTTGGCTCGAACTAGCTTAGGGTCGCATCAATTCGCTTATTGATTAGATGCGCCTGATTACTGTCAGTCGATTTCACAGCAGTTGCAAACTTGTCATTGATACATGCTCAATGGTTTAGTAAAATATGACAATGATATTTTGTATAAAAGCTAGTGTTTTGGGGAGAAGCAGCATTCTCATATTTGTGTGCAGAAAAATGCAAATTCAGCAAAAACGGCAGAAACTTCTGCATCACCAATTGCTGGGCAATCTAGAGAAGGCCCCGGTATCAAACCCGGGTGGATATCTAGATCAGCAACACCCAAGGGTTCAGCCGTAGGAAGTAACGGGACCAAACGAAAATCAAATGTGAAAAGTTACACTGAAAAAAAGAAGTAATTATGGCTTACGTCTTATTGCTACTGTACAATGAATATTTAGAATTTGTTTCATCGAAGTTTGTATTAAAATTTGTATTAAAATAGTATTAATACATATGTAAATAAATATTGAGTATTTGTTACTTCTTATGTATTTAATAGAGCGGGGTTGAGGCTATACTGAATATTATTCATTTGGAAATCTGAATCTGAAGCAGACGAATTTTCGTATGAGGTAGTAAACAAACTCGGACTTCTTTTGGCTCGAAGTTTCGATGGCTCGAAGTTTTCTCGGCGGTACCTGCGACTTCGAGCCATCGGGAGTTGACTCAAGTTACATAAACAGATGCTGCGTGTGAGGTAAACACATGGACGTTCTGATAATAGAGTTTACGAACATAAAAGACAAAAGTTAGTATAACAATGTAAAAGATCAACACATGGAAAAAAAAAGAAACAAGGACGGAAGATTTATAAATGAAGTTCTGAACCAAAGATATGGCGTGTCGTGGGAAAACCGGGCTTTATGCATGTACGTTAAGTGTCGTCCCGGTTCATCCTATGCAGGACGTCACTTTCCGACTACAGAAGATTTATGTTTAGAAAATACTTTATTGAAGCAGAAAACACCATAAAAGCGGAAAGTGTCGTCCTGGATCAGCCTGTGCGGACTGCACTGGCTGATCCGGGACTACATTTTACGCACATGCATTAAGCCCGGTTCATATATTCATCAAATCGTTTGCTATTGATAGTACATTTGCGAACTCCATCACGTAGTTTGGAAACAAATTAGTATTTTGTGTCGTTGTATATACTATTGTTCTGAATCTTCTGTCATATATTGACATAATAAAGTAATATTTTGTATTGGTCATTGAATGAATGTACTGATATTTGAGTTAGCTTTTGAAGTATAGACTTGATACTTACTATAAATACAAATATATAGAATACAACCATTGTCAAATTAGCGTTATATAAAGTCAATGGAATGAGTGTGTATCCAGAATGTAATACAAACTATTCAAATAGTTATGAAAAAAAAACTTAGTGATATTTGTGTATAAGTACCTATAAAATCAACTACATTTACGCAGTGATTATACATTCTATATATGTGTGCGTTTTTAGAAAGTTAAATATGTTTTATGATAAGTATATCTGTAATATTGGAACTTACATTACAGGTAAAATGTAGGTACTCAGTGATACCATTGGTTAAATGTTATATAAATACAAATTTCAACATAACATTTTATACAATTTGTACAATTTATGAAGAGAGTAAATGTGTAATATTATAATTAAAATCTTGGGGAATAGAGTATTAGAACATTCGTATATTCACTGCAGGACGTGTAACTATTTCCTTATGTTCAATCAACCGCCAGTTTCAGTTTCATGTACTGATTGTACTATTTCGCTTTGCTCGGTTGTGGCTATTTATCTCGTTAATCAGTTTAGACTCAAGACACACAAGACCACGATGATGAAATTACTGATAATGCAATTCGCAAAGCAATTATTGAACATTACTTTTCTAGAACAATTGTTGAGGTAATTATGCCAATGCCTTTCGTTTTCATTGGCCCACATCCAAACACTTAATGAAGCCTTTTGTAGAACAAACCCTGAGCATATTCATGATGGTCAGTAATAACAATATTACTTGTTATATTAAGTGGCGAACGCTGGGCAACTCCAACTTAATGCTGGTGACGCGTTTATCAATGCCAGATTATCATTGGAATGTACCCTACCGTCACCAGTGGCAACAGTTACCTGGCTTAAGACAGACAAAGGAACCAATAAGGAGGACATTTTGATTCAAGAGTTCGTCAATGGGAACTGCAGTCAGAGTTCAAATGTTTTGCTGGAGTGTTCCTGCAATTCAACGACGTTGTTTACCTGTGCAAACAAAACGGTCAATATGTCCAACGACGGTCAAAGTTGGCGGTGTTCAGCAAGAATTAGCACAACGACCGCCTACAGCAACAGTTATACCATCAATATACTGAGTAAGTTTATGAATGGACTCATTGCAAATTAAGTGTTTTAAAAATTTTGATAATGTGTTAGTACTTAATATACAAATTATAAGTGCTATTACATAAACATCGATGTTTAGGATAACCAGTTATTGTATGTATTTACCCGAAATATATTACCAAAGTTATATTTTTAATATGTAGACATGATACATGTGATCAATACTGTTTATTACAGTATGTGATTGGATAATATTTAATATTTAAATTATTTATTAAAATAACCGATGAAAAATGTGGACAATAATGAAAAATATATCATTGGAAAAAAAAAATAGAATGCAGCAAAAATTAACATACAACTGAAACAAGGAAGTTTGTGTAAATGTAACAAGGTATTATATATATTTGTTTGAACGTACAAATGAATCGGAAACCGGAGAAGGTAATTAACTGCGTTTAGTTTCCTCGATTACCTAGCCTTATGTTTGAAAATCATTGAGAGAGAATGTATTTGGAACTTTAATTTCCTTTTAATTAAATAAATTATATAATTAAATAAACCATCAACTACAGTTTTAAGTAGTTACTGCGATGTCTTGAAACAACAACAACAACAGCAGCAACAACAACAATAACAACATTAACTAATACAACTACAATTACAACATATACAATTACAACTTCTACTTCCATTTCTTCTACTTCTACTACTTCTACTACTACTACTGGTACTACAACTACTACTACTATTACTACTACTACTACTACTACTACTACTACTACTACTACTACTACTACTACTACTACTACTACTACAACTAATACTACTACTACTACTACTACTACTACTATTACTAAAAATAATAATAATAACAATCATCATCATTACAATACTAATAATACAACTTCTATTATTACTACGTGCACTACTACTGCTAATACTACTACTACTACTACTACTACTACTACTACTACTACTACTACTACTACTACTATTACTACTACTACTATTATTACTACTACTACTACTACTACTACTACTACAACTACTACTACTAATAATACTACTACTACAACTACTACTACTACTACTGCTACTACTATTACTAGTGCTACTACTATTACTACTTCTACAACAACTTCTACTATAAGTATTTCTACTAATAACGCTCATACCACTACTACTACTACTACTTCTACTCCTAGCCCCTGTAAAAATTAGTTTATGAGTTCATGAACAATTTATGAAATTGTATCAGCTCATGAACTATTTATAAACTGTTTAAGAACATATGCAAAGATCTCTGAACTGCTCATGAAATTTTGGTTTATGAACTCAGTGTTCGTGAACTATAACTTGGAGTTCATAAAATATAACTGACAGTTCATGAACTAGAAATTTTGGTTTATATATAAGCTACACTTGTGCTAACATGAAACATTACCCCGCTGTAAAATAAGCAGCCGCTTCAGGTAAATCCTTCTTGCTTCAAAAGTGTACTGTATAGGTTCTTCCAACACCAATGACTTGTGTTCAATCAAAGTCTCAGGGACTTCAATTGTGCTTGACTTTTAGCTCAGAAAGCGTTCACAGAAGCATGACTTCAAAGGTATTTCCAAATCATAGGCATACATAATTAATCTCATGAAGTTCAAATACAGTGTTTATGATGGGTATATTTTAAAAATGTTCTGGGAGGAAAATGGAATCTTACTGGTATTTAAATTTAATATTTGATATTTAACAAAATAAAATACTGTACATCATCATCATCATCATCATCATCATCAGCAGCAGCAGCAGCAGCAGCATCGAAATCACATCAATATCATCATCATCATCATCACCAAAATCATCATCATCATAATCATCAACATCATCATCAAAATGGGTAAATTAGTTCAAGCACATTGTAAGACATGTTAAACTGGACAATTCTTCAGGAAATAATCGTTTTTGAAATGTGTTGGAGCTAACTGTAACATGTAGTTAAAATTGTGTCATTTTAACTGCTCCAAAAATGTCATAGAATAGTTAAATAATAGTCCACAAAACCAGTTCATAAATTTTGATGGAAGAAAGGGTAATTTACAGTTCAAGAATTAGTTCTTCCTGAGTTGTTCATGTGACTAGTCATTACTTTGGCTCAGGAATGGTTCATTTACAGTTCATGAATTGATCATAAATTGGTTCATAAACCGGTCAGTTTCTGTTCATGGTATTATTTATGAACTGCAGTTCATGAACACACGAAGTCAAATTCATGAACTCATAAACTACTTTTTGCAGCGATAGTACTGCATGTGTGTACTGTTGCTGCTGCTACTACTAATAATAATAATTTACTCTTACTGGTAATAATTGACGATATGCTATTGGATTTATAACCGCGCCTACCTAGGATAAAGTCCGTCAAACACCGTTGAGAGTGAACGTATGTTTTCACAATCCATGTCCGTCAAACAATTAAGTCATAGCTTTCTGAATGGCTAAACAAACTGTCAATCAAATCTCGTCGTAAGATCAATATGATAACACGCTATTACTTCAACTTTTTTTCCAGTCCTACTTACGTCATTGAGCCTACTTCCATCGAACCCCGTATCGTACCCTGTATTGAATGTTGCATCGAACTACACGTGCACCACTTCACCTAGCAGACCTGGGGCGAGTATTCAGTGGTTTGAAGATGACAGAAACATCACACACATGGCCAGTTACACAAGCAGCTCTGACATCGCGAAGAGCATTCTGATATACACGCCTGGCATGCAGGTTACAAGGAATTTAACGTGTTTGGCCAATTATGAATACAAACTACCCATACATCAATGCATAATGGCTCGGAACTTCATATTCAGTGTAAGTAACAAAAGGATTTATATGGCGTTTGAATATACCGCCCATTGTCTGTGTAATTAACACACGCTTAGATTTGAAACATGCGGTACTTTGCTGAATAACATACGCTTTTTATTTTGTTCATGTAAGTTACTTCTTATTTATGCAATGTGATCCATAAATGCTATTGTATGCACCGAAAAAGTAACTGTATGCTTCTTAATAATAAATTTCAATATTAGTTATTGTGATGTTGCAAGACGTAATGTTTGTGCAATACAATTTATGATTGGACCGACAAATTGAAGATGTATAGTTAAGAATGACAGGACTGTGCAGAACTTAAGATTTTAAAACTATCCACGTATAGTGTTTCAAGCTGTTTCCAATAAATGAGGCCACATTGTTAGTATAACAGTTCGCATTTAGTCAAAGTCTGTCAGAGTAGTTATTTCTCTTATTGTGGTTGTGTACTGTAACATCATTTATTGATATTTTCAGAATACATTCAGTAATTATTGGCTGGCAATTTTTACGATGCATGGTTTCGTGCTTTAAGGTTTTCCTTAGTATTTGAAATTGTGTTTACATTGAGAGCTATTGACGTATTTTTTTCCCTGTGCTGTGTAGACCCAGTTTCGAAACCCATAATCAAAGTTAACAACACCGCCGTTTCTGAAACTTTGACTATATTGGAAGGAAGACCGGTCGATTTCCAGTGTGTGGCCACCGGTTTTCTGCCCCCATCCTACCACTGGGTCTATCCATGGGGTGACAGGGGAGGGGCAGTTGGAGTTTAACAGTAGTTTGGCAGATGGACATATTTCCTGTAGAGCCAACAACACTTATGTGTCTCTTGACGGGACCACAAACATAATCGCCCAGCCTATGCAAGATGTGACGTTTGTAAAATTTGATCTGATAGGTAACCATACTTTTTGTATCAAGTCAATAATGTGAATATTATCTTTTGTGAATATGCTTGCTCTTACCGTTTCCGTCTGTGATTTTATTTAATATGTTAATTAAGTAACATTTTGTGAAATGAATTCCGATTGCGTGTATTATATCACACAATTAGGCGATGATAAGAAAGAAAAGTAATTTCTATATAATTCAGTATGTTTTTACCAACAGTAGTTACCTTTAAATAAAGTATATAAAATACAGTCCACAATGATAGTGTGCTTCTCCGTGTTTACCCCAGTTTACCACTTAGTATTCAGTTTATTGAAGTAAACGTCTCACCGTTGCAATGTATGTATGTGTAGAACAGACAGCAAGCATGCTTAAGCCAAATAATTTATTTTAAGTTCCTTCCATGATTAGAACGATAAATGACGCCCTTTTATTAGTTAAGTTCGATCCTGTTTATCTTAGTTTGATTGTGTCGAAATAATTTCAATATGAATGCTTTTCATGATAGAACCAGCACTCGATGTATTTTGTGAATGATCATTTAAAAGTATGTTCAGACCTACGTGTACTTTTAATAAGTATATATTAACATTAAAATTACAGTACCAGTGAAATCGGTAACACTACTTCCCAAACCTACCATCACTTACCCGGTGTACAACGTAACATCGACGTTCACATGCATAACTTCAGTGAGCAAACCTGCAGCAAACATTTATTGGTTCGAAGATGACAAAAACATCACAGACTTATCCAGTTATGCATACAGCTCATATGTGGCGACGAGTATTTTGACATACACTCCAACTACTTACACAAGAAAGAATTTGTCCTGTTTTGCCAACTACTTATACGGAAATATTAACGTAACTGTTCACGCTTGGACAGAACTGCATGTTCAATGTAAGTAACTATCAATTCAAAGAAAGAGTTCTCTTCAAATCTTAAGGTTTTTATATGTCCTGTGTAAAAAATGATATGTTTTATTTATCATTTGTAGATACAAAGTACTCATTGGAATAAGACACTTATAGTATTGGCATCATAATATATTATAATCGAAAAATATATGCCACACGCGATTAGACTTATTGTGGTCAAACTGTATAGAAGCGCTTGAAATGCAATGCACTATAAAGAATTGCTTATTTAGCTAATATTTATATATTTGCATATGTTAATACACATAATATACATGCAAATTACTTTCAGTAAAGGAAATAAATGCAAAATATACCGAAGTCACATAGGCATCTTATTGCAACGTTTTTAAAAGCTTGTATTCGTTTGTTTAGTCGATGTTTCCCAGCCTATAATCACCTTGAATAATACGGATGTTTCCGATCATGTTATCATAAGAGAAGGAAGACGTGTGCCGTTTAAATGTTCCTGTTCCGGATATCCGCCTCCATCTTACCGCTGGATCTATCCAGAAGGAATAGCAGAAGGGCCCGTATTGGAGTTTCTGGTTAACCGTACGTTCACAGATAGCAACATCTCGTGTAATGCCAACAACACATTTTATACTATGAACGGAACCGTGTCAACTCAGACAAGTTCATCAATAGCTTCTTCGAAGTTAAATGTGCTATGTAAGCTGCATATAAGTGTTTAAATGTACTGAACTACTAATGTTCATTAATGTTTATGTCAATAAAACGTGTTGAATTGGTTGCATTGTGAACAAATGTGTACCCGGACTTAATAAGCGTTTTAACATCAAACAAATGTGACGCATCTGTTTGCATTTAATGTGTATAACCAAATAACAGAAATAGCTCACAATTTATAACTAACTGAAGGAGACACAAATAAAAAAGCTGATGTTGACCGATTTTTATTTTTTCCTAAGTACCAAATGGTGCTTTTTATATCAGATTTAATTATTAATGAGCATCAATTTTATTAATTTATAAATGCAATGTAATGTCTAATTTTTCTTTTACTCAATGTTAACAGTATTTATTCACTCTTCCAGATCCTCCCGTTATTGCGTTCTTCATTAACAGTCATGCTGAATCAACACAAATTGATGTTTATATCCGCGTGCTGAGAGGGGCTAACATCAGCTTCTTATGTGAGAGTAATGCCAATCCTCCCGCTACGGTGTTCTGGGAATGACAACAGATCAACTCCTCTACACTTACGGTTTATTATGTACAACAAGACACAACGTGGACGTGCCAATCTTTCAACCTTATTAATGAAACCTCCTTTGGAACAACTAAAGAATCTGTAGGGAAAGAATTATCAGCTACAGTGTTATGTAAGCTAAACGTCGTTTCATTATTTCTTCTGCTGACGACAACAACATTGTGACATAGTCCATGATTTAGATAATTCACTAAATTTATGTGTAATAAAAGCGAGTTAATATTCCGAATATTTTCTAATTATGATTTTAATATGTACGATCAATTAAACAATGTATGATGTTCAAACGATCGATCAGTATCACAATTACGATAAGTAAATTCATAGATTGAGCACTTACATGTCAGATTTAAAAGTAGACTAAAGCAGATTCTTGTATACAATTTATTGACACTGTCATTTGTAATTTATCGCATACTTGCTTCAATAAGTGGTGCTGTTTCGTTTTACTACCAAACTATTTTGCAGACCCGCCAACTGTACAGAGTTTTAAAAATTATTCCGCGGTAATAAACACAACTTTCACCGCTGTATGCAAGTTGTCAAGTGTCGGTAACCCTACCGCTGCCAACTTTACATGGATTAGGATGGACAATAACACTATCATCGGCACAGAACAGAAACTTATACTCGAGACAGTTTCACTGTCAGATGAAGGTGTTTACAAATGCATAGCATAAAACACAATGCAGCCAACCGGACTCGTCTCTGAACACGGAAAGAGTCAATCACAGTTCCATCTAAATGTACAATGTACGGATTTTTTATCATTTACCTTTGTTGGTTCTCCTTTTAAAAATATGAATTGGCATGTCATTATTTGAAAACGAATACTCCCCGTCAAACGATCTGGGCTGCGTTGCGTGTGATTTTCAAAATATTAAACAAAAGCAAGTAAGGGATTTCTTGGTTCAGTAATTTATTATTTATCAGTTTATAACACCGCTATTCTACAGACGGAGCACACATTCGCACATTCCAAGGGAACTCCTCAACAAACGAGATACTTGACGATCAATACCAATCTGTAAAGTTCGTTTGTGAAGCTGATGGTGACCCAGAACCTGTTGTTCACATAGTCAATGCTACTGGTGGACGGGAGATAATTTTAGCGAAATCGCTTGGTCGCGCGGTCACATTCTTAATGCATCGCAAAAGGTGCGAATATGATGCGGGATATTACAAGTGCCAAGCACAGAACATTCATAGTTCAACACCGGAAGAACAAATGGTGCATGTCTTAGTGAAATATAAGACGTTTCATAACATTATATTAAGTTTTTATAGTTCTATTCACTACATTGACATATGAATTTCCAGTCTTCACTTATGCGTCCATAGCTCATATGCACCAACCCATTCGAGACTTAAGACTTCAGAATACAAACTATTTGTAAATCTGTTCTATTCTAAACAGGCCACAAATTTGAATGTTGCTTGGTATTCGCTTACTCTAATTATAGCATCGGTTATTTAGATCGATTAGCTAATGACAAATGCAACATTGGTACCATCATATTTGTTTACACACAATTATTGTTTATTGAGTCTATTCTTTATCATTGAGTCTATGAATGAGTTGGTGAATACGGGCTTATATATACTATATCATTATATTTTGACAAGGTTCACCAAGAGCCTCCCCGTTATCTCCTCCGGTCAGAGCACTATACAAGGCTCCAAGCGACTCTGTTGTAATCACTTTCACTGTCAAGGCTTATCCGGAACCCAACGTTTCAGACATCAGTTGGTCCAATCGTGTAGGTGATTAATGGGCCGCTGTATCCAATCTGAGCAAGTATCGGGTCAGCTTGTCCGCAGATAGCATGCAGACTAATTTGACCATAGAACATTTGAATGTCGATGACTTTGGTCAATACCAGGTGAAAGTGGCCAACAAACTCGGATCAACAACGGAACTTTTTTATATCCACTTGCGAGGTATATCTTAAACTTACCATTTGTTTATACGATTACATAATAGATTATATACAGATCACTTTTAGCTTGCCTTGCAAAAAAAGGATTACAATAGGTGTTTGACCTTGTTTATGTACGCACATAGACTGAAAACTCAAATACAATGAAAAGTAGATGCTATACATCTTTTACAGCAAGGCCTGATACACCAATGTCATTTCGTGTAAAGGAATGGTCCATTAGACTAAGTTCTTTGACAGTCGGTTGGATACCAGGGAATGATGGCGGTGTTGAGCAATGGTTTGTGATCAGGTACAGGTCGGTTCAGATTCAAAACTGGACACACAGTCGTGTTCCTCCAACTATACAAACGGCGCACACTCTCGAGGGCTTGATTCCGGCCACTAACTACGAACTAAACATGTTTGCGGAAAACATAGTTGGCAAATCGGAGGAGACGAATGTAATTTCTGCTATTACCCTATCGGTTATTGAAGGTGAGTTAAGGTCAGACAATACAAAACATAAACCAAACAACCGAACTAAAAATGCTAATACATATATTTATGCGTTATATTTTCTGATACAGATGTATTTACATTGCACACACAAATGGTTAGATAGTTGTAATAAATAAATAAAATTGTAGATATATATTATTGTTATTTTTATAGAAACAAATACTTATAGTTGTGTATGTTGCTGTTTTACGAAACATCTTCAGCTTCATCCTCAATTTCATCAACAATCATATTAGTTGGTGCTGTGATTGGTGTGGTGATCGGCGGAAGTGTTATTGCTGCGATAGTGGTGTGGCGCCTTCGAATCAAATTGGCAAATAAAGGTCGGTTACTTCGAGTGTACTTATTTTATTCTCGTCCTATAAGCTTTAGTTTCGTAAATTTTATTTACATTACGCTTCCCTTATCGAGTATTGACAGAAAGGTTATGACCGTTGTATTAAGTTGTATATGTGAAGTGGGAAGCTTTCGGAGGGCTTTATATATGTAACCTCCGCCATTGCAGCTCTTTCCACTATGTGTTGTATAAATTATTAGTTATGCATTATAATGTGATAAGTTGCAATATCTCCCAATAATACATAAATATTTCTGTATAAATACAAACACCACAATCGTGTTAATTGACCCGGCTCCAACAATCATAGATACGTTCATGCAAATATGTCCACAACGTTATTCGTAGAGTTGCTAACTAAGAAACTGACAAACAAACTAACGCCGGTAAATACATAAACGCCTAGTTGAAGGCAATGCATCAAGTGTGCCTTGTAAACCGACTTATGCATTTGTTATTATATTTAGCAATGTATATACGCTGTGTCTTCAATGACCTGTGTTGTGATTCCAGACCAAAACAACTCGGGTGGGGATTACGATGACTTGATGCGACCAAAGTGAGACTGTTTACATTTAATATCTTATTTCAATGACAGATAATTAGAATTTGATTTAAGCATTCGTGTTTTTCATGTTTTGCGTGGTTCAATTAAATCGATGTTCAGGCTTTTGTTCCTGAGCTGTCATCGCACTGGGTTATTTCAGGCCACGTGTTCACAAAACTAATTGAGCCTGATCGTCAGGTTCAAGATGAACTTGAGCAAGATATTTCAAGACAAGACTCAAACACTCACTAAAGAATCTAGTTCAGTTTTAATGTCTAATTAACTAAATACCATACATAATTTTGACGTTCTTTTTATGTACATTTGTCTTCTAATATGAAGATTGTAATCAAAACATAACTAAAATTCATGTTCTTTACCGAAAAGAAAAAATATTTCGTAAAAACTAATCTTGTCTTCTTGAATTCCTTAACTTAAACACGGGGCAATATCTATGCGTACCATGTTATAATTTATACAAATGAATCCTGAATGTATTTGATTTTCTAAACTCCACGTGATTTGCTAGAACATCGTCTCTTTTCCGACCTACTGAAGCATCTTATGTTTTATAAATCACATGTATGAGAAGTTCATTTGAGCAATAACTTTATCTTGTAGGTTAGGCATGGAAAAGGTCAGATCTGAAGATAAGCAATATGAAAGTGTTAATGCCAGTAAGATATTGTATCAATTGATGTTCATCGATACAGTTTGCATTTTATGACTATGTTTTCTACTAGTACAGATGTTAGGAATACGTTATGTATAATAAATAAGTATACTGTTTTGGTTTTATTTTTGTGACGATAAGAATGATATCTGAAAAGACGCTTATATGTTTTTTTCTAATTTTAATCAAGCAATATGATGAGTTGGGTCCAGAAAAGTAAGGCCCTTAAAAAATGATTAACCAATTGTAACATTTGTATTAAAAACACAATACTTTAACTTTGTTTAAGGAAATAATGTTAATACACAATTAAGATAATAAGACATATTGTTTTTTTCATGAAATATATATGCTATATGCATTTCGAGCCAGTTATACTAAGTAAAATAAGTTTTGCAACAAAAATAAACTGGATACATTTCATTGAGTCATCATTAAGTGAATAGCATTTCATAACTAGTGAATATCAACATCAACATCATGCTCGGTATAAATGTCACACTGTTATAACAAATACGACCAAAAACAATGTTTTGTTTGCACGTTAAGATGCATTTTATATTTTCTAACATCCAAGTCGTTGCTAAACTTATTTTACTTAGTATAGTTATTGATGTACTGTCTTGTTAAATTGTTGCCAAAGCTTGTAGTATTATTCTATATTTAAACCTTCATCTACATGCATAACAACAACTTACTATGGCAAGCCATATTTTTCATATTTAAACCCTGTCACATCGAGTTTCTCTATTGTTAATTCAGTTGAAGGTTTAATTTACCAGTTGCAAAAACAAAGATCGCTCGGATTGTCTGTTTTTCTAAGGTTGTTTGTAAAAGGATTTGAAGTATAAAATTGATTGGATTATGCAACCATGTGCTATTATTTATACTAAAATATACACCCATAATTGATCAATTGATCCTTGATTGAGTTGACGTAGCAACCGGTCAACTGCGCCTACATGTACAGTAACTATTCCAAAGCAAAACTTCGTTTAATTGTACGTTCAATACTAGGCCAACCCAACAACGCGGAAAAGTGGACAATCAAGGCTACGAAAGCGTTCATCTCGGTAAGAAAATGTTCCACTGAGCCAAGAAAGATAATGCTTCAAATCTCATATCTTGCAAACGAAGATTGCACACTATTATAATAATAGATTTTAAATTGATACCACTTGTTTTAATTGTACTAATAAACGTTTCCAACGCGCGTGGTTATTCTTGAAAAGAGCACGGATACCCCGCTAAATATTTGTATATTTTGCTTGGTTTTATTTGACTTGTTTCATTCAAGGAAATGATGAAAGTGGTTCATACGTGACTCTGTCAGAGAGAGCTATACCTGAGTATTCAACTGTTGTCAAGAGGACCGTATTAGCAGCACATGAAAACTCTGCCTTTGATCGTAAAGAGAGTCCGAAAGTACCCAAAAAAGAATTCACAAGCGACAGTCAGGAATATTTCAATTTGAAGTTGTCGTAACGCTTGGAAAATGTTTGATGACAGTGTTCATTGATTTATATAGATGTGATCCAGTTCATACTGAAAATAAGCAAAGAAAACGAACACCACACGTGTGTATGATAAAAAACACATGCTATTTCGTTTTAAAACACGTATGAGTCATTCATATATGTGCATGTTTTATTACATAATTTATGTGAACATTGTAAATTCAAAATATCATCAGCAATTGAGTACCGAGTGTCATAGGATCTCAATATTTCTCTAGGTATGACAATTGCTTAGCAATGAAATATAAACAATCACAGGAACTAGAACGCGAGCATATAGTGGATTATGAAATATCTGAAAAAGGACACAAAATATTCCCTGCATGAAGCTACGCGTGCTGTCGAGTTTCCAAAGTAATGACTTATTTCATTTAGATGCATGTATATGTAATTTTCGTAATATAATAAAATATGTTGATTGAGATTTGTTCTAATAATGTTAACTTTGGTCGATATTACTATTCGGGACAAACAATCATTTTAGTCATTGTATCAAAGAAATCATGTGAATTAATAATAAAATTATAATGCACGTACACATATTTCAGTCAATGCATTTATATTGCTCAATTTATGCTCCACACACGAATCGTTTAAAGGACAAACAGACATAGAGACAGACATGGCGATGACTTTATGCATTCTAAATTCCTTAGGGTGGCTCGATAAGGAACAATGATAGGCGTATTCTAAAATTGCCGTTCCGTATTCACGCACCAAACACGTGTATGAGCTTATTTTTCCGATTGTAGCCTCGTACGACAAGGCAAAACTTTACAGACAATTTGGCATTGATTGGAACCATGATCAGAAGTCATAAATTAGATTTTGGATAGGATTTGACCATATATATGTTTCTACAAGGCAGTGGTAAGTATCATGATCAGAAGCCATACATTAGATCTTAGATCAGCCTAGACCCTATATATGTTGCGACAAGGCGGTGCCATTCATTCTGCAGAGCACGTTGCTTCGAAAATGGACGTCGGACACACAGTGGTGAGTTGTTGGTGTTTTTGTTGGTGGGTCACTAAGACATATCTGAAAAATATTGCAAAGCAAGTTCGAAAATTTTATATTATTCCGCTCCTTTGCTGAGTGCTGAAACCCATATGAATTAAATAAAAAATAGTTTCATTTATTTACCTTTTGTGATATTTATTAAATTAATAAATGGAAGGATTTTTAAAGTTAAAATTACATTATAGTTACAGGGACAGTTTCACAGTTTTTGGCTGTGAACAATATTTTTTTTTAATTGACTTGTTCCTGTTATGTTATATATGTTCTCGTACATTCATTGTTAATATTTCAAGGTTGGGAAAGCACATTTCTTGTGCTGCTTGTGCAAAGTTACACGTTTGACTAATATCAGTTACTTTTCGAGAAAAGAATTGCTAATTGGTAGACATACCCTAGTCATATTTTACACAAACAGGCATAATAAATACCAAGAACATTATGTTTTGCAACTAAACAGCATAACATACAAATTATAAAGTCTACACATTTCTGTTTTAAAATTCCATTTTAAGAGAAATATTATTCCAACCCCAAACTATGAACTGTCCCTTTAATATGTGTGTGTTGTTTATTTGGAGACAGTTCCAACATGTTTGGTGACAGTTCCAACATGCTTGGTGACAGTTTCAACATGCTTGGTGACAGTTTCAACATGCCTGGTGATAGGTTCCAACATGCTTGTTGATGTGTTTATTTTGCCCGGTTCATATTTACATATCACATAATGCTATCATTTTCTTGCTTATAAATTATATGGTGCTTGATGAACGTGCCACTAATCTCACCGATTAGTTTACTTAAAGTAACCTGTTCACAGATTGGCAAATAGACAATTTAAAAATGTGTGTCATAGCTCGGTAAAGGAAAATTAGGTTATATATGAACTAGCGAAATAAAACCACTGACAGAGAAATTTATTGGAAATATAGTGTCGTTTATGAAAAGTCATCAATTGAAATAAAAAATTAAAAAGCGTTTGTAACGCTTTTCATCGGCATTTTGGAAAACACGTATATCACTTACTTTGTGTTTCAATTTAACTATTATGATTGTTAGTCAGAATGGCCGAGTGGTTTTTATCTCAACGGTCGTAGGTTCGAGTCCTGGTGAAGGCAAATCTGTTAATGATTTTTTTTCTGTATATTATGTTTGTATTTGGTTAGTCTAACGGCTTTATGTTGTGCAGTTACGACATTAAATACAAAAATCTGTGAACAAGTCTCTTTAATGCCCAGTAAGTAAGACTCAGAACGCAATTACACAACCTAATTTACCACTGCGCGAAACACAAGTAGGCACCAAGCAACATGACCATAAGCAGAATGCGAGATACAAAATTGCAGAGCAAATTGTGATCCCGGTGGCGCTGTTTCATTTTCCGTAATATTAATAATTAATTGTCGGACAAATTGCCGATATTTCCGACTAAATAATCAACTATAATTTGAGTTAGTTCCCTATGTTTCGACATTTTAATTGAATTTACAGAGACACTACCATTCAAAGCATCTTCAAATTAAGAGCGGTAGTGCATGTATAAGATTAAATGACCCATATAGATACAAAATTGTGAATATATAAATTCGCGATTTTTAAATAATAACTTGCATATACACTTATGTACTGAAGTATCCTTCAACAATTTATATTACTGTATTATACTGTGTGTTTCAAAGAAGTAGGGTCGCTTTTAACGTTTGTTTAAATTATGTGCACACTATATTCGATTATGGTCATTATATTAAAGTTTTATTTACAAATCATATATATTTTTATTGTGAATGTACTATATGCACATAATCATAATACTCTTAACTCTCTTTTGTGGTAATTATTGTACATATATTTCGCCATTTTATTGTGTTTTGAGAAGTGTGTTGTCCCATAAAATTTAAAATGCAATTGTTTTTGGCTCACCTTGTAGGGAAATAATTTGGTACATAGTAAAGGACAAAAAGACTCCACTTGTTAAATAAATTTTGTAATAACAAATATAAATTAAAGTGCACGTGTGAGTGTACCAGTTAATATGTTTTGCATGCGAAATAAATGGAAAATCAGGAAAACACTCAAATTCACCCATTAAACTGTAATGAGCAGAGGTTTAAATATGATCAATAATGTAGATACATGAAGATTTTGTTTTGAGAATTATGAAATATTAACTCCAGTGGTTGTATTAATAAAGTATCATGCATATTGATGGTGTGATCGGTAGACATAGTCAGCCTTATGACTGTGAGTGTAGAACAATTATTCACTTATCTTTTTTGTTAAGAAACCACTTCAGCACAAGAAAACAATACGCATAAGCAATATGATATTTATTTGTAGTGACGCAGTTGTAATAATTCATCGTGTTTTCAGACTTTCATTTTTGTAAGACCAGTTACGTTAGCATGCATCTGATCATTTCTTATTCGTCATCCTTATTGTTAATATCATCTGGCAAATCTGTTCTTCAACTGAATTTGGACTGAAATAAAATGTGAGATTATGATCACGAGGGAACGGTTTTCTTTCAAATTGCTGCTTAAATTAATATTATACTTAAATCGCTGTATGTGTATAGATAATATATATTTCATTTGTTTATACAAAAATATAAAATCACTGTGTTCTATAAACACAACACATTATTTAAACATATTTAAGTTTAAGTGATATATTTAAAACATTAGGACGCAACCTATGTGAAACCGATTTTTTGTCATAGATCGTATATTCCGTTACTTCCGTTTCATCTACGAACGTTTGCGTCATATTTAGTCTGTGTTATGTTGCTCAGTGCTTGCTTGCCAATTATATTTGTCTTTTTTGTTAAATTGTTCAAATCTTTGATTCACATTGATACAAATAGATTACACATAAATGTGTCAATTGGCACTCACTGTAACCCATAGTATAAGTATGTCACGGCCAGCAAATGCTTGCAAATTATATTCGTCTTTTTTCAAATTGTTCAAATGTTTGATTCACATTGATAAAAATAGTTTACACATCAATGTGTTATTTGGAACTCTGAGTTACCCATAATATAAGTATGCCACGGTAAGCAACTGCTTGCAAATTATGTTGGCTTTTTTTTTAAAACTGTTCAAATGTTTGATTCACATTGATAAACATACTTTTCACATCAATGTGTCGTTTGGCACTCCAGGTTACCAATAATATAAGTATGCCACGGTCAGCAACTGCTTTCAAATTCTATTCGTCGTTTTTGTTATGTTGTTAAATTGTTGATTCACATTAATACAAATAGTTTGAATATCATTGTGTCATTGGGCACTCCAAGTTACCCATAATATGTGACCTGTGCTGCAAAAATGGGTCCTATGGCTAAAAAAATCACATTTTTAGTTTTTACATTTTCATTTATTTTTTGAGATATTGCTAGAAACGTAATACCACCGTATAATACAAAATGTCATATTTTGTGCAAAAATAAGAACAGAAAAGTACACTTATATTACTTATATTGATATACAAACAATACACAATGACAACACTATCATCAAAGACTTTACTACAGTTGTATAAAATACATAATTATCTTTCATTTTGTCCTCACATTGTTACAAAAACATGTTTCAAAACACAGTTTCCATTGTAACCAAATTGGAAAATTAGTTATTTAGATTAAAAACTGAGTGCACATTACCAATTTCAATTATTTTACCAAAATCTTGGTGAACACATTGTATTTGCATATTAGTATCTTATTTAGAAGTTATAAAAGTACATTTTTTGTGATAATGGCACTGCCATGAAATATCTTTACAAGCCTGTTGGAATCAATTTACATGTATGTAGGTTGAAGAATAATAAACTGTGTTACTTATATGATATCCATAATATTTGTTTCTATCGGCCAATATACTTCTTTTCAATATGCACACTACAGCTGATGCATAAAAGATTCATTTCATCGAAAGCACACATTGTTGAAGACAGTAAATGTCTCCATAGCAACAGCATTTTAGATGCTTATGGGGCAGTATAACAAACAAACATGCAATAATGTTTTAAGTAATGCATGTCACATGTGTTTGTAAAACCAACCTTTAGAGTTTTAGCATGCACATTAGTATTGTTTAATTGAGTATAAAACACATGAACACAATTAACAATATAATTTTGTGTTACTTGCATCCTTAAACGGTAGGTTAAAAAAAGTTACTAGTATCATTTATTCAAAATTGACAACACTAGAACAATTACCCATAACATAACACTTAAACATTATAGTTTGTAACAAAAAAAGAAACATAATTCTTCATCGTTACAAATAACAACTAAAACTTATCCAGTTTTAAACTACTTAGGTTTTGTCGACATGAAAACAAGATACATGTACTAAAGTATAATAAGATACTGGTAAATGTACTGGGCCAGTATTGAAAAATTTCCTAAGGGAAATCTTAAATAGAACTTATGTGTTATACATGTGTTAATTATTTCTGTTTACAAAATCGTAAAATACTAAACACCTAAGCAATTTTTACTAGTTTAAAACATTTAAATATAAAAATACTTCTTCGTGAAACCTCCATAGACTTAAAGAATTTTGTGATTTAAAAACTTAGGTTTTCCCTATAGAGCTTTGTGAATAGGGCCCTGGTCAACTTAAAACAAATTTTAGAGCTTTTGTTAAGTTTAACAGTTATGGCAAAACACATTCTTTTTGTCCAGTTATCATCAAACATTATTAAATGTGTACACATTAAAACAAACATTCAATACGTTCATTTTTGTCTGCGATGATCCCATTTAGGAACTAGAGGTAATTGGCAGGTTATCAACAGTTGTATGACAAAACTGTCAGATTTCATCATGGAGATACTACTGCATTTCTGAAGACAAACGGTGAAACCTGGTCCAAATATTTGGTTCGCCATTGCATCAGACTGAAAGTTGACACCTGGCCTCCCCACATTTTACTTTTACCTCCGAACCATCAGTAAGCTTGCAACACGAGGTGCATCTACATTCTACTGAAGAAACCAGATGTGGCATATTATGGTCATACCAGCATGACTGTTGTGGCTGTGCCCTGTATACATAATACAGTACAAGTACCGGTATTTTTTTGTAAACAATAATCATGATTTTTTTTGTAATTATAGGTCATAAATTTAAACTAAATATAATTTAATGTCATTCATTAACTATCAAGTCCTTAATAAATGTGTTTTTTAATTAAAATATACATATAGTAGGGATTTCTTATGGCATTCATCATCAGATTAATCTCTCAAGCTTGGTATGGTTTCTGTAATTTGGTGACATGATCATCTCATATCATGTGGAATAATACTCGGTTCATAGTTCATAATACCTGCATGGTTACAGCATCCATATGTCGCTTTTTGTTTTCCCTTAGCCAAAAATGCCAGTCACTTGATAACTTGGTGCGGCCTGCCAGCTTCAAGGAGTATTCGATCCCCTAGTGTATTCCTTTAAAATATAATTTTAAGATAGCAATTTTAAAAAGCAATCGGCCTATGATATAAGAAACAGTGCAACTGTCTGTGCTTCTTAGAGTACCTGCTATTAGCCAGCCGATCAGAATTCACAAACCATAAGAAAAATATCTAGAAGAATACAACTTGCTTTTTAAAAGTTTGTTTATGCAGTAAAGTTTCTTTACCAATTGTTAATGTTAATACTAATAAGTAGAAATGTGTTTGACATAAAAGATGGAAAAACCACAAGCTATATGAAAAAATGCAAAACACATTAATAATGTCTTGAAGACTTCCGTTAACATGTAATGGCATAATTATGTTCGCATTTTAGAAATAAAAAGTAAAAGCCTTTGAATTTTTTTTTTTATCAAAACTAGTACACTTATAATATGTATATTAGTTTTTAACGTTATTTTATTAAGAAATTATAATTTGAAATTGCCGCCACTTGAATATAGATATATATGCCTAATTACCATAATTTCGTGGGTTACCATAATTTCGTGGCCGTTTAAACTAATAGAATTTTCGCTCGTGCATCCGAAAACATTGTCCGAATTACTATAACCTTTAAATGAATTGAATATCTTGGCAATATCTGAAAAGGAAATCCTATTAAATGTCAACCAGTAATGACTTGATCATTTAAAACACCGATGTATGACATAAAATACACTAATAATTCACTACCCTATAACTATTTTGCAATTAAATTCATTAAACTTCGTTCTAAAAATCGTATATTTAGAACAGTTTTCCAAGGATAATTGCACATGTATGATTATCTCCCTTGTGTTTATTTCTCACTTGAATTTTGCTTTTTTCGGTAGAAAAATATAAACAATTCCCCTTCCCTTAATTTGACTGACATTTTCATACTGTTAAATTAAGTTAGCATTCCTACCCACGAATCGCTGCGTGCAATTTTATCATTTATTTAATATTTATGAACAATTACTAACACAATAGAAATATTGATAGATTAATGAAGCCTTAATTTAAGCCTGCACAACGAAAATTGAACAAGTGTGTAGATTTCGTCAAGCCCATATTGTTATCTTTTAAAAAATATGATAAGGACTGTGTATTTTTTATGTTAAAATATTCAAAAACACTAGTTTTCACCAAGATTTTCGTTCTTCTGTCAGAACATGCTCTAGCACAAACATTGTGAAAGTAAATTGCTGCTGTAAACACTCTTTCCCAACCAAAGTAGGCCAGCTAATCAGAACCCACGAAATGATGAGAAGCTTCCAGACGATACAGATCAGCAGGGTCAGGTACAATAACATAACATATACATGAAATAGCAACACAAATCGGTATTTTATTTACTTTGTTTGAAAAGAGCGCATTGCAAATTGTGTTTATCCAACTCAGTGGTAAGATAACAGAATGTATTAACGCGCATGCGCAAACATCATTAATAGGACCCACGAAATAAGGGCGACACGGCATATCTATTGTCTGACAAAATTACTTCCGGGTCACACTCTGCTAATTCGATAGATAAACAATGACAGCAACAGAAAATGCCATACGTGCCTGCTGAAATTGGTTTTCCAACAATATAGCTTTTATGTTAAAATTAACCGAAAAAGCAACGACATTTCCGATATCAAAACGACATTGTTTACACAAAATGGCGACTAGCGACACCTTCCGCTCGGGGGAAATTACCCTAATAAACTGGTTACAAACCAGTAACATTCATTGATTTTAAAATATTTAAGGGCTAAAGAGATTAAGTTTGTTACTTATGACATTTTCTATCGAAATTACATAATGACATACACGCTTAATTAAACAATGAAATAATTGGAGAAAATCGTGTAGAAATTTTAATCTCGTTTTTTTCTTGATAACGTTGTTACCGCCACAGGACTCATTTTCGCTGACCGCGTCACATATGAGTATACCACGGTCAGCAACCAAGTTGTACATGTCAACATGCATGCTGGCATTGTCAGTAGACACACTGACATCGTCAAACGGACGATGAAAATGTCACCAAGCACAATGTCTGCACCAGTTATCATAAGGACCATATCAACTAGCATGATGAAACACCGATCAGTTATGGTGATATATTTACTTAAATTCTCCTCTGTATTATTAAATAAGTATTGGTCCTAATAGTATATTGGCATATTAGTATGCTTTATTTTTCTTCATTATTTAAACTTTGCTATAGGTGTTGTTATGTTTTTAATTTACTATAGTATTATGTTCACAGGTCTTACTAGTGGCCATGGCAACAATCCTTGCAGCATTCCTTTTTTCTCAACTCATTCCTTGCTTCGAATGTGAATGTGAAATTGGTAGTGAGGATGAATATTTTTACTCTGTAAACGACAGCGTCGTTATTTGTGGCTTTAAGCAGCTTACGTCGGTAGCACGATTTGTGGCTCAAAGCCTACCAGTATGATTCCATTACGTCGGTGTGAATGTCACTATTGATTTAGAAGGAAACAATCTTCAAGCGATACCATTCCAAGTTGCCGGTGATCTTCCATATATGCCTGGGATATATATATTTGGACTGATCTTCTACAACAAGTCTATTTCATACATCAACAGCGGCGCCTTTCATGGTCTGGATAATATAGAACTGATGATAGATTTCGGGATGAACAAACTCACGGCGTTACCGATAACTATGACTGCACTAAATAACTTAAGGGTACTTGAGATTGAAGAGAACCCTATTATTTCAATCGACCCAACTATTGTCAACCATCTCAGCCTACTGCCTATGTACTTTAGTGTCAGCCTCACGCAGTTTCTACCTGGCCCACCCTACTCAACCAACTAAATGTGACGTACCTACGGATTTATCGATTTAACGGCACTACTCTCGACAACGTTAACGTAGCTGGACCTGACGTTGAAATAGAAATTGGAGAGACGAATCTTGTCGATGTTAGTGGACTAGCTTGCAACCAACATATGAATATTTGGAGTATCTGCAAATCCGTCATTAGATATCCAAACTTTAATAAAATGTAAAAACGGGCTGAGCAATCTCGTTCAACTTATGCTTACTGCGAGTGGACTACACAGCGTGCCAACTTGTGTTCATGGCATTACAAGTCTGCAAGGAATCAACCTTTCCCAAAACAACATCTCTACTATCACCGATGGCGATTTTTGTAGGCTGCATGATCTATATATTTTGTTCCTGAATGACAACCAAATCACCTCAATCTCTGCTCACGCATTCGACACCAACCGAAATCTCCAACGCGTGAACTTACATAATAATAAACTAAAGAGCGTTCCCGATGCCCTTCTACAGCTAAACCTTCGGTATGTGCCGATGTTCATTATTGACTGCAGCAGCTGTTCCAATCTCCAAAACCTGAAATACATACATCTGTGGTGGCTGACATACTTACGGTGCAGCCAATCCAACGCAGATGTATTTGGGTTTTAGCTAGCTGCCCCTAGACTCCTGACCCCATGTTCACAAAGGATTAATGCATGATCAAGATCAATCTTAGCTAATCTTGATCGTCCAGCTCAACTGAGCCGAATCTGAAAAATATTTTATTTTTGAAATAACTTTTGTTTAGAATAAATAGACAAACATTTTTTTAAATCTTTATATCAGATAGAAACAAGAGAAGTTCATAATCATGTATAATAATTATATATTTGATGAAAAATTTAAATTGATCAAGATTTTTAGTAAACACCATTTTGGACCCTGATCCTAAAATATCTGGCTCAAGTTCTTATTAAACCTGAAAGTTATTAACTTGTTTTGTGAACACAGGACCAGGACATGAATGTGTGTAAATTTAAATATTAATCAGTGTAATTATTACTTGATTTGCTTGATGATGACTTGGACGTTATTGAAATGATGAGCAATTGGAAGAAGTCGTAGTCATTGATTTCATTGGTTTTTGTTTAATAAAAATTAAGTGCTACATGAGTATTAACATCATAAATACCAACATAACATCGCATATGCATAGAACAATGGAATATTGCATGAAAGTTTACTCTAACAGTTGTAAGTTCTACTTAATTTACTAATTGCGTTTAATATGTGTAAATATCAATTCACGAGATTGGTGTTTTAATCTGCGTTTGATTGTTTTCATAATAGATTGTAGCAATAATTATATGTCGCCATTTTGGCTCTGTTGTTGTTCCCAATGATATCTGTACATGTATTTAATGACAGAACTGATCATAATGATATATGGTTATTAAAGGTTTCTTAGGATAGATAAATAAGATAATTATATTGTAATTATTCCGAATGTGTCATGAGATTAAATTAATAAATGATTTAAATGCGTTCGTTTTATGTTTGTGACATTCGATTGTTTCATACCCACTTAAATGATCGTGTCGAAAAATAGCCTCTACGGACTTCGGAAACAATGAACACTGTTTAGGAACAATGTGAGGATCTGTAGAACCCAGAAGACAATCTAACAATGAGCACTGTCTAGGAACACTGTGAGGATCTGTAGAAACCAGAAGACAATCTAACATAGAACACTGTTTAGGAACACTGTGAGGATCTGTAGAAACCAGAAGACAATCTAACAATGAACACTGTTTAGGACCAATGTGAGGATCTGTAGAAACCAGAAGACAATCTAACAATGAACACTGTTTAGGAACAATGTGAGGATCTGTAGAACCAGAAGACAATCTTGGGTGTGTCTATGGAAAATGTTAATATATAAACGTCTGTCTGAAATAATAAAAAGGTCAATATGTAAATAGTACATTCTCTTTACGAGGCATATCTAGAATAATAAAGAATACGTTTTACGACATTATATTTAAACTTGGTTAAAACCACAATCAATGTTGCAAACATCTAGATTCGTCAACGCATTTAGAGCATTGGCAGTTTTTAAGAAAATGTCTACAAGTATTGTGGATAAAATTATGTAAACCTATGTATATTTATACCGCAATTAATAGTTTCAATCATTTAGAGTTCGTCGACATATTGGTTAAACCAATGTAAATCCGTAGTTTTTTTTCTAAAGCACACTGACTGCTTAGTAAATCAAATCATTTCCCCCCACTATATCAAGCTAACTCGTGATATTATTTTCCGTTACACATATTTTAAAACACAATTACTACGTGCAGACCTTTATGCTCACTATTTACAAACACAAAATAGGAATGCTTGTTAGAAAGTGTTAAAAATATATACTGTATACTTAATAGCAATACGTTTTTCTGCTAAAACAAGGCAAATAAACTTTAGTTATGATAACGTTCATACCATTTTGTTCACATCTCGTCAATTAAACGACCAATTTGCGAAAAAATCATGATATTGGTAAATAAAACTATAGATGAGTACAAACATCTGTTCGATGCGTTTGAGTCAAACGGATCAACACAACCCAAAATAGTTTGTTTGTAATGCATATTTTGTATTTCATGCCGATGATCAATGTTTGCGAAAAATGTGTTTGCATTTTCTGGGCAAATAATATTCAAAGCATTTGACACGAAAATATACATGATAAACAAAACCAGATATCCATTCGTTTACGAAATCAAACAGTGTGATTGTTGTAGCAATGTGACTAAAATGCACAACAAGCGAATAACAATCACCTTAATATTGAGATTAATATGACGTAGAATTGGAACATGATTCCTGTTTCTAGTTCATCCACGCTGAATCCACATTAGGAGCTTCTTATCATGGTGGCATACAATGTGTAATGCATTTATAAGGTATATATGCAGACATTAGTCTAAATTATTCTACTCTTGGAGAAGGAAAGTAGGATATTAAGTAAACATCACAAATGATTTCTACATTTTCTACAACTACAAAGCCGTTCAAAGTTGCTGATTCCAATACATAGCCTTGCTTCAGCTAACCACGTACTGTGGGCCAAGAGACTGTCAGTCGCATAAATAAACGTCTTACTTACTTACAAATCTATTATGTTGGAGTAGATTTAGTATTTTCTTTGATTTAAAAAACTTGTCTACTGACCAAATACTAACGGAAAATCAACATGATAGTTATTATGTTCATGAACTGATCAAAAGCTGCATTCGTTGTCTGAAATCATAATTACACATTAACGTCCTTTCTGCCTATCGTTTTAATGCTTTATGGCAAACATTATTAAAAGGCAAACTTCTGGGGTCGTATTCCACAAACCTCTTAAGTTAAATTTCATCCTAAGCCTTGAATTTGCGGTTTTCTTTAGCATTTTATTCCACGTATACAAGAGATATTCTTTTCTGTGTTTACTAATTATAAACGTATTATTAAATACTATTAACCTAAATATAATTGGATATACAAAAGTATTTGTAGTTTTAAAATGTTACCTTATAAAAGTTGGAAGTTAAGTAAAACTAGGTTAAAGTATACTTAAGATGTTTCTGGAATATTGCCCCTGGGTGTCTAATCGTCATTGTGTAGGCTATTGGTCTAAGTGCAGGACCCACGAACAAAAACGTTATTACAAACGCTGCCGAGATATCGTCACGCCAAGAAACATTCGTTGGCTATACAAGATTTCAAAAAGTTCAAAAAGGCGGTATAAGATGTTAGATAATAAAGATTAGACGAAAGAAAATATAGCATACAGTAATGGTTAATACGGTTTTGTATCTGCATCGGAGCGTACAAGGCAAAAAAACTGGGTGTCTCTTACACCATTGCCAACGTATAAAGCAATACAAAACCACTATAATTAAACACCATACTGTTCTAAATGGTTGGAGGTTAACACATACAACGGAAATATAACTGTTTTTGGTGTAAAATGAAATAAACTAATGTATTCCCATTCAAGAGAAAAATTCAAGACCTATCGGTATATAGTTAACACCACAGTCACGCATTTAAAGAAGACACCATTGTGCTAGGTGCAAAAATTAGCTTCAACAACTATTGGGCATATACATAATGCGTATGGCTATAACACAATTTTTCGTGAGCACTGACTATATTTAAATAGGCTTGACATCCCTGATAAATGACCTCTCAAGTCCCAATTAAGTTGCTGTATAATTGCTGAATCTGGTCATATCTCGTCCGCTAAATTGGACCAAACTCTCAACCTTGAGGCCGAACGCAAGTTCATTGTCATAAGACCATATTTTGCAGGTGAACATCTATAGTGATAGTTGGTTCGTATATGATACTTCCACCATGTCTGTGCCACGTGAATTGGTAAAATAGAGTCACATGTAGTAGTTTACATTTATCAATTTAAATTATAAAAATCAAACTGTTTTATTTGATAAAACGCCTAGGTCTTGATATATATAGTTAGTGGCATGTTACAATACACATTAAAGGGACTGTGTCAACGAAACATTATTTATCCTACCAATAAATGATATTATAGAAGGAAACTCTACCTGTCAGATAAAGTTTTGCTTTATCCGACAGGCAAGGTTTATCTGACACGCTCATGTATATACTTTTGACGGACTACTTTTTCCAGGAATGTCAGTGACGTCATAAACAAGTAATTTTAAAGGTTACGAAATGGGGAGATATTTAACTGTTCGTCTATTTGTGGAAATAAGACACTAAACATTCAATAACTACATTTTATTATATACCTTACAATAAATACTACATTACAATAAATTAAATAGTAACACATTTGTAGAGGAAAAAGAATCAATAACAGTTAGCTATCGACACAATACAGGTAGTTTCGGTTTAAAATAACTCGCCAAAATTCGCGTGCGCGCGTAATGACGAAATCAAATGTTTTACGTCATTCAGTTGAGTTTTAAGTTTACAGAGTGTTGGAATTTAAAAAGAGAAATCAGATTACAATCTTTAGTGTATCTGTGTTTTTTGGATGGATTATGATAATAAGATTTATATCAAAAAGTGTATTCATGGAATATATGGCTCGAATGGAACCGGTGACATTAATTCAATTTCAATTTTCTATAAGTCGAGTGTATTCCGAGCTGGATTGTTGTGGGTGGAGAACAGAGTTGCCATCATAAGGTGTTAGATCTAGTAACTTGGATGCGGTCTTCGATTAGTTTACTTTTGAAATGATATTTACATAAAGGGTTATTTCTTTGATGAATAAACCGTTTCTGTGTTGGTTGATCAAAGAAAGTCTATCCACAAAGAATTACCCGCTTACACCAAAAGTTATAAAATGAATAGAAGGATTATGTTTGCACCTTTATCGATCATGCCATGTGCGTATTAACAACTCACTATGGAAGCTAGAACCTCTGTAAAACTGTACTACACGACGTTTTTATCAATGAAATAATCGGGTGAGTAGGGTGTATTTCATTTTTAATTTTATGCTGTGTCATTCTGGAATAATTGAGTCACACGAGTTGTGTGTATATTTTGAAAGATAATAGAAATGGTATATAGTAAATATCTTGACGAAGATAAATCCTGCATATACAGTTTTGGAAAGTTAAAATTGCCAGCCATTTTGATCTTTTGTTGTTGAACAGTTTGGTCGAAACACGGACTTGCATTTGAATAAAACCTTCTTTTATCTACTGTAGTGTGTAGCATTTGGCATGGTGAACATATTTTAAACGAAGCATATGGCGATATTTTATCTTGTTACACTGCGTTTTGCATTGAATTGTTTCGGACTATTTCGAGTAGCGGAAACATCGTGAATATATTCCATATATATTCCATATTACTACGCAAGGTTTGATTCAGTAAATTTAATGCGTTTTTAGAGTATTGTTATACATAATTAAACGTAAAAGTGCGTTTGTTAAACATAAAATAAATAAATAAAAATATGGTAGGATAAATAGAATATTAGGTTAGTGTATTTGTGTACTTGAATTTATCCGACTCGTCTCCGAAAGGCTTACACGGCTCGGCAAGCCTCGCCGTGTAAACCTTTCTTGAACTCGTCGGATAAATTCAAGTACACAAAGACACTAACCTAATATTCTCTATATCCTTATTGCACTATAAATTATATCATTTGATAGAAATGCGCTTTACTAAGACATGCGCATTAAATTAATAAAAATAATATAATACACAGTAATATATTTGATAAAAACAAATTAGCATAATAGCCTGAAAAAAAACCAAGCGGGTATCGAACACACGACTTAGGAGCCATACAAAGAAATTACAGTAGACAGCGCTTTAACCAACTGCGCTATCATGCTTGGTAAAGTGTCATTTGTAAAATATGGTTATACAAAATGCTCACACTTCTGACGTTAAAATATAAACAGGAAAAGAGCCAAACAAACACAACCCATATTATGAATTGATTTTTATCTCAGAATGCGTACACTCTTTTCCCATCATATATACCCTTTTTTGAACGTTATTATATGCCAGTATTAATAGATCTATGTAAATTTCAGACTTTTGAAGAAATTGCCCACATGAGGCCTTTTTCGATGACATAGTCCCTCTAACTTCAATACGTGTACGTTATAAGTACACAATAACACACACCAGCAGATACACATAAAACAATGTTACGTTTCATAAAACCACCGCGTATATATATAAACAAGCAACAATTTGCTAGGGAATCGTCTTAGATTAGTTAAGAGTTGAGGTTTGTGTCTGTCACGCGGCAGCTATTTATAGAAGTTATACTTAGATGTAATTTAACCCAACTGTTGACCTTTCTAAATATCAAATCCAATGTTGTGAACATTTCCCGCCAGCAGACCCTATTGAATCCTGGTATTGCATCGGCTTAATTGAAAATATTCGCCCTACACTAATCAGAAAAGAAGGAAATCATTTATTATACCAAACCTATAGAGGCTGGCTTCCTATAAATTTATGAATACTGGTGTCAAATATTATAATGATAATACACAGTTCGCATGCAATACAAACATTTATGTTATGATAGAAATGCGGTAAAAATATTGAACATTTGTATATAATATAGCAATAAATCGGTCATTGTGCAACGATGTAAATCAATACAACATTCGTGTGCCCATTCTATTCGTACACTATAAATAAATGTATGAACGGCGTATATAGTTATATGGCATGATATTAACATGATACTCGAGAATACATTTATGCAGGACTTCAAGGTCAGTGGCCGGTCAAGTCTATCTGAGCTATAAACCATATAATATGCAATTGAAAGGGCTAGACACTCGACTAAATTATCGTTGTTGGCATATTCTTTACAACACAACGATATATCTAGTCAGCCATACATATTTTAAGAACATATTAATGCGTGTGCATACATCGGAAATAATTGTACTGATAAAATACATTCAGTGTCGTACATTTGTGCCGATGCTCTATTTATTTATATACCTTTTACGCATTATTTTTTGTGTGACTAAAGAGATTTTTTGAGACTTTTGATTATTCTTTTAATCCAAACTGTAAAGCAGATATATTGTTTAATGTTACAAAACAACAACAACGTATACATATAAAATGATATCATGTAAGGAGGAGTATACGTAGCATATTTAGTATAGGAGTATGATTTAGTATGACTGCATTTTGAGCCGTTTGAATATATAGTCAGTCATGCGACGGATATTTATAAGTGAAAACAAACACAACCAAGTTACACGTTTGTCAGTTTTAAATTTATGTATGTAGAAAGTTCAATCTACATTCCTTATTTTGGCAAGTACCATAGACGCCAAATATCTTTTGTAAAGATATGTCTTGTTTATATACTCTTCTTTATCGCTGGTTTTACCCACGAAACTGACTCAAAAATGTCTCAATAAGCCTATGGTTTTCGACACAATCGAGCTTAAATAAAGAGCTTTAAGCACACGAGCAAGCACTCATTACTCTCCGAGCGTACTGAAAGGGTCTAATATAGCAATATTTAAGTTCCGATTTATTGTTCAAGCTTTGTAGAATAATGCATTATTTAGCGTATCAAAACATACACAAAGTGTACATAATGATGTCTTGTATATGTATAAGGCTATTCCCCTATAAACCAATATGATACATCAGGAAATAAAATGCTATCATTCAAACTAGCGCTGTTATTTAGCGAAACTTTTATTTGACAAAACATTTATTTCCTGATATTACCTTGATTTGGTCATTAATGACCACACGGCCACCATGATAATCAAGGAAAACGTTTGTTTGCATAAGTGTAGTTTTAATGTTGATTTAAAATAATGGAGGTTAGTGTTTATGTCTTCGTTTGCGTTGGGGTCATATTTGCGTCAAAAGGTACCTACACTTATTATCATTACTTGATTGCCTGTCTGTTCATATAACTGATATAATTCATTTTAATTGTATTACTTCAATACGAATTTTAGTATATATAATTTATAGCACATCTCTTTAATACATTCGTTAATGATGCCTTTAACTTCTCAATTGTGCCGTGAATGAAATGAAGATGAATTAAATTATAACAGTAATTACAAAAGTATAGTTCGAGATTACCACAATGCCAAACCATGATAACAGTTACCGCCAATAAGTAAAATTTGTACTTTTTTTCAATGACAATCTCCGTTCAGTTGCGGATACTCAGCGACTCCAGCTGAATGAAAATGTGGATAACGTGTTTGTTGACAACAGACTGACGTTCACCTGTTCTACACCATCGCCTGTATCCAAAGTTACCTGGCTTAGGACCGAAAATTGGGCAAGTAAGGAAGACATGGTATTGACTCAAGAGTATGTCAATGGGGCATGTCGTCAGACCGTAAATGCGTATTTGGATTGCTTTTGTAATTCGACGACCACATTTACATGCGCAATCATAACGGTCACTATGTCCAACGACGGTCAAATCTGGCGCTGCTCAGCCGCAATTGGAGGAACTACAGAATACAGCAACAGTTACGCAGTCAGTGTATTAAGTAAGTGGTTATGTGCGACTCGTTGTAACATTTAAAAACCGAAGTTAAACGATTCATGATCCATCAATTACATTAAACCTAATGAGAACATGTGCATAATTTATGTTTTCAAAATGATGCGGCGTGTATTGTCGCCGTCCGTCGCGTCTTTGTTTGTTATCGTATATAACGTCGCTGCCTGTTATTATTTCACAACAGTTAAAAATGCCCATTATGTTATAATAACATATATTTAGTTTACGGAAAATAATTATGCCCCCCTTCGAAGAAGTGGGGGTATATTGCTTTGCACCTTTCCGTCGGTCGGTCGGTCGGTCGGATGGTCGGTCGGTCTGTCCGTAGACTATTTTCGTTTCCGCACGATATCTAGAGAACGCTTTGACCTACGATGACTTAAGTTGGTATGCTGGTTACTTGGGAGAAAAGGAAGACGCCTATTGATTTTGAGGTCAACAGGTCAAAGGTCAAGGTTACATAAGCTTGTAGGATGAAATTCGTTTCCGCACGATATCTAGAGAACGCTTTGACTTACGATCATTTATGTTAGTATGCTGATTACTTGGGAGGAAAGGAAGACGCCTATACATTTTGATTTCAGCAGGTCAAATGTCAAGGTGACAAAGGCTTATAACATACAAACTGTTTCCTTTGTAGACCATTTCGCTTCCGCATGATATGTAGAATATGATTTGACCTACTATCATCCAAGTTGGTATGCTGGTCATTCGGGAGGAAAGGAAGACGCCTATCAATGTTTAGGTCAGAAGGTCAAAGGTCAAGATCACAGGGGCTTGTAACATAAAACTGTTTTCTCCGTAGACAATTTAGTTTCCGCAGCATATCTAGAGATTTTTTGACTTATTTGATATAATAGACTGTAAAAATAAATCCATAATTATACTCTATCTTTCTTTGCAGCTTTATATTTGCTATCTACTTTAATTTCCTCCCCATGTGTTAATGTGCACATACAATATTTAAAAAATCGTTGGCTTATTTAATGTTTAAATCAAACAGAAAACATATATCCTTATATAATAGACTGTAAAAATAAATCCATAATTATATTCTATCTTTCGTTGCAGCTGTATATTTACTATGTACTTTAATTTCCTCCCCATGTGTTAATGTTCACATGTAATATTAAAAAAATCTTAACAATTGCACATATTGACGACTTGGCTGCAAGTCGGGTGGCATACATGTTTTACAAACAGCTCTTGTTCTTAATTAAGAATGTGGAGTTTTTATTCTAAACAAATGCAAAAGCGGTTTGCAATGGATATATTTAATTATAAAAAGAAAGTAAAATGTATAGAAAAAGATATCGCAAATTGCACTACATATATATACAGAAAACATATCGTAAAGTAGAACGCAAAACAATTTTTAAAATCCATTTTAGTAAATTCATGACTTATTTAAAAACAAGTTATTTAAAAGCTTCTTTGACGAACCAAAAAATACACAAACTAATCATTTAATATATATGAGGCGTGTCGTGGGAAACCGGAGCTTAATGCATCTACGTAACAGGCTAATCCAGGAGGACACTTTCCGCTTTAATGGTATTTTCTCTTTCAATGAAATATTTTCTAAACATAAATCGACTGTAGGCAGAAAGTACCGTCCTGGATTAGACTGTGCATTAAGCCCGGTTTTCCCCCGACACGCCTCATATAGATATATAACCACAAAAGTTAAAATGTACGATTACAGTTACTCGTTTTTCAAACACAATTACTTTCAAAATAAGCCTACAAACGGAATTCGATTAAAGCAAACACTAAAAAATAAAATAGGTAAACAAGAAGCTTTGTCGAGTTAGCGTGTATATATATGTATTGAAGCTACCGGCTATAGTCAGCTGGCGATGGTCAACATATCAGACAGATGGGCTACCTTGGTTTCTCCAGCGTACCCACATCACAAGACCACATACAAAACATAAACGAACATATTGAAATAGAAGCCATAATTAAAATTAGTCGCAACGTTGGATGTGTCTCTAATTGTTAAAATAAGTGAGTTACTGGGTCACATACCGAGTCCTCACAGTATTTAGTTGCCGCGCGGAAGGACCTCTTAAACCTTCAAATACACAGACATGGTGTAAGAGAACATTTGCTATGATTAAACGACAAGCCAAATATGCGTTTGACATCAAGGATTACGCGCAATTGTTATTTATGCAAACAATGTTTCTTCTAAGATTGCATATAGAAACTATAAACATGAAGCATTTTAGAAAATGCATCGAGATTATATAAAATAAAATAAAAACAACACGTGCAATGCTATTTACAAGTATTCTGCGCGGTGTTTTATGTCATGCCATACACATACTTGGAAATACAATAACAATAACACGGCAATAAATTTAATTAACTATTTCCTGGTGGTATTATCGATTACGCTTGAGCAATCTCAATGGTGATTAATCCTTTTTATAAATCTAGTATTTTTATTTCCCCCTTAACAAAGAATTAGTCATTATTTTGAACCTAAGAAGACTTATTTGCTCATAATTTCCTTGTTTTCATTATAATCAGTTTCACTATAAGTTCGCTTTAATGTTTAACAGGCAAAGCATTCGAGATTCATGGTCAAATATATAGTAGTTATTGTTTAATGTTATGTAGTATATCTAAGGAATACGCCTATAACAACAAATTAAAACTAACACCATATAATACTATTAAAACTACATCTACTACTACTGCTGCTGCTGCTGCTACTACCTCTACTTCTACTGCTTCTACTACTACTAGTACTACTAGTACTTCTAATACTACTTTTACTATTTCTACTACTAACACTACTTGTATTCACAATTTACAGTACCACTCACGTCGGTTACACTGAATCCATCAACATCAGTGACATACGCTGTATACAACGTGACATCAACGTTTACATGTATCACATCATCGAGCAGACCTGCAGTGAGTATTCATTGGTTTGAAGATAAAAGAAACATCACATACATGGCCAGATATTTGTTTGGCCATGACGTGGCGACGAGTAATCTAAGATATAGACCAACCATGTATACCATAACGAATTTAACGTGCATCGCGCAGTATGTGAGCAAAACTACTACAATAACATTGCAGCGTAGTACCGAGCTTCAAATTCAATGTTAGTACAATGTACATGAAGCACAAAGAATTGGATTGCCATCGTTTAACACTAATGTCTTACACAACTTGTTTATTAAACACTTGTGTAACGGACTATTAGAAATATTATAGTTTACTATCATTATTAACACAGCTTGTAATACAAAGGTTCCAATATGGTTCACCGACATATGCAGAGTTATTGACATGTTGTTTGAATATCTAACAAATGTATAATATAGTTCTCCAACATAGGCATAACTGGTGACATATTGTTTGAATATGTAACTAATGTTGTAATATGGTTCTTGAACATAGGCATTGTTGATGACATATTGTTTGAATATTGAACAAACATTGTAATATAATTTTCCAGCATACATGTAGGCATAGTATGTGGCATACAATTCGAGTATTTAACCCATGTTTTTATATGGTTCTCCAACGTAGGCAGCGTTGGTGACACATTTTTTGACTTCTTCATAATGATTGTAATGTGGTTCTTCAACATAGGCAGTGTTGGTGACACATTATTTGAATTCATATCATATGTTGTTAATATAGTTTGCCACCCACCATGTGTACTTAGTTGCTGGCATGGCTTGCTTTGAAGCATGGCCGATCATTCATAGAAGCTAGTCGGTGTCGTCTTACATTTATGAAATATAAAGCTAATACTATTTATTTGTTAATTAACGCATTCGACTTACTAACTAAGTCAACATTAAAGGTATTAGAAACGTTTAAAATTAATGGTACATATACTATATATATGTCAAACAAAGTCGAATACACGTGGCTTCGTGCATGTTTGACACCTTAAACAAAAACAAAACTAATTAAGAGAATAGTTTAGCAACTCTTATTGTATGTTAGTTGGTTGTTAGTTTGATTTGCAGTTGCTTGTATCAAATACATATAATTGAGCGATTGTTTCTTATGTACTATCTAAATAACACTTTCAAATTTTGCCAAGCTGTATCGAAACCAAAATGGGAGTGGATGATAATTTTACAGTTTTAAATATTATATCACCATGTTGAGTTTTCTCCTTATTTGATAATAACTTGACATTCAATGGTTTTAACGTAATTCCTTCCGTCTGTTAATTTATCTCCAGTTTCTAAACCAGTTATCGAAATGAACACTCACAGTGTCTCCGAAACTTTGTCGGTTGAGGAAGGGAAACCGATCGATTTCCACTGCGCTTCTTCCGGATTTCCGCCTCCATACTGCAACTGGGTCTATCCATGGGGACACAAAGAAGGGGCAGATGTCCGTTTACAGTTTAACAGCAGTTTTATGGATGGACACATTTCGTGTATGGTCAACAACACATTTTATTCGCAGGACGGAAGAATCAATATACAGTATTCGCACTCCGTAACGTATCTGGCATTCCATGTTATAGGTAACGTCACGTTATGTTTCATGTGTTAGAGAGAGATTAACTATGTACTGAATTCATCAACCACATTTATTTCATACTACTTAATTTTCCGTTTCTCAGATATATTTACTAGAAATATAATATATAGGCGTCTCGTCGTGGTAATGTTGATTTAACATTTTACAAACAAAACGGATTTCATTAAAAAGGAAATAAATAACGAGCTCCAAATGTACTTGTGTGGTTAGGCTAATCTTTAACATAGTATAGTTCAATAGACTGTGTTCATACACGCCTTAACACAATTGCAGCAAATAAGATATATACTGCAGTCAAAACAAAACGTGGTGTTATTTACGCTATGTCAGTAGGCGTCAATGCCATAATCATGATTCCAAGTGTTTGAATTACTGTACCTGTATATTCTACATGTAAGTTCACTATGGAAACAATTGTTTATGTCCTGTACCAGTCAGACAAGAGATGAGATGCCCAGAACCTTTCGATTCAGATATTTACATTTCCAGTACCACTCAAATCAGTGACACTGCTACCGCAGTATGTTATCTCCTACCCAGTCTACAACCTGGAATCGACGTTTACGTGTACTACTTCACGAATAGGACCTAGAGCAAATATTCAATGGTTAGAAAATGACCGTAGCTTAACAGACATGTCCAGTTTTGTATACGAGTCCGAAGTAGCGTCGAGCATTTTGAGATATACACCAACAACATACAACACAAGAAGATTGGCATGCATCGCCAGCTATGTATACAATAATATTAACATAACCATGCAAACTGGTACAGAACTGTATATTCAGTATAAGTAAAGTAACATCTTATTTGTTTGGAGAACACTTGCCAGAAGATTGTTGATTAATCGGCTATTAAATGTTACTTGTTGCTTTCTGCACTATTAATACAGTGTACAGTAACTTCTGTTTGGCTAGTCATTTAAAGTGTTCGGATGGAAATGTAATTTTATTTAAGGTGTAACCATTGTCATTGCTGAAAGAATTAGATCGGGCAATTTTATTTAAATTATAAATAAACCAAACGGGCATACTTGTTTTATCAAAATGTGTAAATTAGGTAGTGTACATATTGAATGAAGTCGTATCTCTCTGAGAGCTTTTCCAGAAAAAAAAAATTGCCTAAAACATGTGTTTTGCTTGCTTTTAAGTACCACTTTCAAGGACCCAAATCACCATGAATAATACGGTTGTTTCCGATCACGTTAATATTCGAGAAGGAAGATGGGTGGAATTCAAATGTTCCTCTTTCGGTTACCCGCCGCCATCTTACCGCTGGACTTACCCAGGAGGCGCCAAGGAAGGGTCCGCAGTGGTGTTGCAGGTTAACCGTACCTTCACGGGTGGCAACGTCTCATGTAATGCCAACAACACAATGTATTCAGTGAATGGAGCAACCTCAGCACATAGTTACTCTTCTATAGCCACAGCAGCCTTAAATGTGCTCTGTAAGTTCATGAATATTTGTGTGTACTAATCACTATATTACTGTTAAATCAGCTGGATTGATAGTTCCATATCGTTGACGCCGTTTTAAATCACAGAGTACATGATTTGTATTTGTTTTGTGTTTGAATTATGCATAGTTCATTATTTAGTTGTAGGTAATAACACGGTCCATTAAAATTCGTGGCAAATTACATTACTTATTAGCTAATTACGCCGACGTATTTTGTTTTCATTTCCATGAACACGTTGAAAATGTTTCTTTGTAATGCATTCACACTAAAATAAAACTACGTTTGATATTTGGTGGAATTCTCATTATCAATATTTTGATGATTTGTGTTGATGTTTGTGTTCGTTCCTTCTTTTTTTGTAAATTTAAACATTTGTATGTCTTCACACTTACAGATCCTCCCACAATAAATATTCTAATCTAGAAACAATCGGTGACCTATCGCATTGAAAGCAATCTCACAATGTTGAGAGGTGAAAACATTACCATTTTATGTAACGTAGAGTCAAACCCAGCATCAACGGTCAATTGGAGGGGACATCAGGACAATGTACCGTCTCTAACAGTCACGAATATACAACAAGATACGATGTGGACTTGCCAGGCGTCCAACCTTATAAATGAACCTTTTGGGTCAACCAAGGAATCAGTAACTAAATCAATGTCAGCTACTGTGGTATGTACGTAATTACAGAAATGTTCCTTTGGTTGGAATAAAAAAACACCAACAATAATTTGGTATTGACCTCGACCGTGCTTATGCAATACACGTATGCAAATGAACACTTATAACATACATTTTATATGACAATTTCACATATCGTATGCAAAAGAATCTGTATTAATTACAAATTAATACAAATCGATACTTCTGTTTAAATGAGATTTTGTTTCAAAACAGATGGACCCAACGTTCCTACAATAAAGTATAGAATGTTTACTAATCTATCCAACTCCGAGATAGCCCGCGGTATGATCACATTGATAGAAGGTGGTAGCGTACAGTTGCTTTGCTCGGCAAATAGCAGACCATCGTCAGTCTATTCCTGGCGCACAGACCACGACGGGGATACACTTGTTATATCTAATATAACACGAACGACGGCAAGAAATTACACGTGCACTGCTGAGAATACAACGGACAGTACAATGAGTGGAATATTGACTGCCAGAAAGAATTCATCAATATCATTTCAATTACTGTGTGAGTATGAAAGTATGTTTGTATTGTTTATGTTCCTTATTGTAAACAAATTCACATCATATTTGTGATAGTTGGCATTTGTTTATCGCGCATTATATTTCTTTGTAAATGCAGATGGTCCAGAGAAGATCTCAGCTTTCTACAACAATATCTCGAAGATTGAACGAGAGTTGAAAGTAATTCAACGTCGATCATTCACCGTAACATGTTTAGCAGAGAGTAGGCCAACTGCTAGCATATCCTGGTATGTGCCTAACACACAGAATGGCGTAGTAATGTTTGTTAACAACGTTGCCAAAGATATGAGTACACAGATCACTTGTTCCGCTGTAAACACACTGGCAGATAGTCTCGGAAACACTGTGACCAAGACAAAAAACCTCACATTTGTGCTCGATGTACTATGTAAGTAATACTTAACGTTTTTTCTAAAAGTTAGACTGTTTGTTTGCATATCAATAGCAATCTGTATGCTATCAATTAGAAATTTATGAATCATTGAACATGACTTTGGTAAATTAAGAAAAAAAAATTCAGACGCATACAGAAGAATTGTTCAATAATTAGCAGGTGTTTTAAATCAACATTTCTTCAGACCCACCATCAGTCCAGCGTTTTGAAAATCACTCCGTGTTGATTAACACATCCTATAGTGTTCTATGCAACCTTTCAAGTGTAGGAAATCCACTTGCCACCAACTTCACTTGGATTCGAACGGACAATTACGCTATCATAGGCAAACAACAGACACTCAAATTCGATAAGGTTTCAGTGTGAGATGAAGGTGTTTACCAATGCATAGCCATAAACACCATGCAACCAACGGCTAATGCATCTGAAGATGGATACAGTCAATCGCTCTTCCACCTAAGCGTTCAATGTACGTATTTTTAAAGTTTACATTTGACTGTATACGTTATTATTGGTGTTTTTTAATTGTTGTTTTACTGTTTACTGTTGTTTTATCCATGGATGCCATGAAAACCGTCTTGTCGAAATATGTAACGCTGTGCCATCAAATGTGTGACATACATTCCACCGTCGTTCGTGTGCAAGTTTATCACTCCCAATTAGCTGCCTCACGATGAATATTAATACTTGTATTAAACCATGAAAAACCTCAACACGTATCACTAAAATACGTGTTTAAAGTGCATTGTAACCCGTGTATTGTGTCCCTATTGACGTTTCGCTATCGCTGCGTAGTGCCTCGTACTGTTACATTTCATATAGAACCTCGAAAATGAATTCAGCGATTAAAGCTTTAATTTCTAATCTATGTTCGGGTGACCGTAATTAATGCATCTGGATGGAGCTTCATAAAAATAGAGAGTAACGTGTAAACGACCTATTCGGTTTAATGGTTTCATTGGTGCACTTATTATTTTGAATCGAAATAATAAGTGCACGTCACACTTTGTTTTCGAATAACTCAAACACAGAAAATGAGATGCGTGTTATCAAATCAACCATGCTTCGCACGCGTGATTTTATTCCTACGCATCTACATTTTTGTCCGTGGGTTATTCGAAAACAAACGATGATGTTTATCATTTCTTTAAGGCACTAACAAGGTGATCAACATTAAATTAAACATTAAACGTTTAATGTTGAGAAAACAAACAGGTTAAATAATGCATTATAAGCATTTTCATAAAATAAATGGATTTTGAACAGTTTCAAGTTCAATTTGGTGTTTACATTTTCAACACTACGAAACTTGCCGTATCCCGATACAGGAAGCATTACAGTCAACTCTGGGCAGACAGTCGTGTTTCGCCACTTAATAGACAGTATGAAACCACTCTGCACGACTTGACGCCAGACACAACATACGACCTCAAAATGTTGGCCGAAAATAGTATTGGTAAATCGGAGTATACAGCAGTAATTTCTGCTAGTACTTTGTCAATCAGCAAAGAAGGTATGTTGTGTAAGGAAACAAAGTACAATGTATGATTTATATATGCGCGTTACAGCTAAGTACTTTTATCATACCACTATGGTGATATCGGCCTGAAACAAAAGTGTCTGATATATGTTTATATCAGGTCAGTTATGCTTATATTAGTCAATGTTTGGAGGTACGTCATATTTACTCGAAATAAACATTTTCAGTACGACTAAATCAGTTTCAACAAAACAAAAAATTTGATACAAGAACATAATAAAAAAATTATATAGTTTATTATGTTTAACTGTCATAAATCACAAAACCGTTTTTTTTTAATATTTACATACACCCGCACTCTGGTGACGTCTTCGATCGAACAATAAACCATCCATACATAGTTAAATACATTCACTAAAATAAATGCACTAAAAGTCGATACAGAGCATCAGTTTATGTTGAACTAAGGCATTTTTACCTAAAATTGAACACACTGCAGTCAATATTGACACGATCTTGAAAATGTATATTTCAATACACAACTCCAAAATGGCGTCTCCAAACAGTTCGGCGATTTGTGTTCTCCGATTAAATTGATCGTTGCAATCCATTTCATAGTTGCATTTTCAATATTGTATGAATGACCATGCGTGTAATCTATGTATTTGGAATGAAAACAGCTCATTTATCATTACGAAATGTTAAGAATAAAGTAATATCCAGTAAACTTTTAGAGATCTATAACTACATGTACGTGAGCATGTACAAGCCGGCTCAGCACAATCAGCACCTTTCTTAGTTTTTAAAAATATACAAATCAGCTCGTTTGGTATAATTTTAAGAATGCGGTTTGATCTATAGAAAAACATGCTACTGTCTGGTCTTGTGTAATATATTAGGTTTGGCACAAATAAATTAACGGCAAGCCTCGCCGTTATTTAATTCTAAGCCTCAAATGATATATTACACAAGACCAGGCAGTAACTGATCTGTGTGCCACGAATATAGAATAACTGCTTAACACTCGTTTTAATTTTCTTCGCAGAATCCTCTTCTTTTGTACCGTTAGTTGGTGCAGTAACAGGCGGGGTCGTCGGAGGCTGTGTTATCGCTGCGATAGTCGTGTGGAGACTTCGAATCTTACTGGCAAAGAAAGGTGCATTTATCACGAAGTTTATTCAATCGTGATACATTGACTATCTCCGGAATGATCCGTATGATAGATCTCGTGTCTATCATGGAGCCATCTTGGCTTGATACATCCAACGGGTTGGTGATCCGCCTGTGTTATAGGGCAATACACGACGCGCGTTGAAATAGCACCACATTTTATATCGAAACGATGATAAATGAGCAAAGGTAGATGTATATTTCACAGGCATCTTGACCTATTATCCAAAAGGCTTACTATGCTAATATAAGTTTAATAAATTATAATCCGGTATCGAAACTGATTCTAGTGTATACAAACTATCCAAACTGAAAGCGAAAATAGACTTAATAGTGAAACAGATGCTAAGTTAAATTACACTGATACAAACAAGGTTTTGAGGAAGAATCAAAGAAAGATAATAAATATGTCTACACAATACGGGCTGCCATTGCGTTTTACTACTGGCTTTTGAAAAGGCCTTATTTGTCAGGTAAAATTACATGTTTTAATAATAGATTTTTTTTTTTTTTGTAAATTAATGTATTTAATGTATAAATTTTATGTTGTTAATGTTATTATCATAAAGTATTAAGATATTCTTCATTATATCCAGTTCGTTCATTTAAATGCAATTTAATAGTATTTCTGTTATTCTTCTTCTTCATTTCTACTTCGTCTTATTATTATTATTATATCATTTGTTTCATTTTATTCATTAACATTTATCTAATATCCATCGTTTCTTATTATTAATTTACCATAAGTTATTCTGATTATAGTTTTTTGCAGCATTACTATTATTACTTATGCTATGAATAGTTGGCTTAATTCTTGTTAACTAGTACAACTAATTTAAGTCTAAATAGCATTTTACTTTTTGTTTATGTTTACCTTTACATCGCATGCTTAATTACAAAATGTTCCTTAAAATTTAGTCGCATGTCTCTTTTTTACAGGTGGACTGAATTTTGCAAGTCTGTGATTAATATGGTCATCTCGAGAATACCAAAACTGGCTGTGAATGGTATCTCTACAAGAGATTAATGATAACATTCAGTTTAGAAACTCGACTAGAGTGTAAATAATCTGGCAGCCCAACCAAATATTATCCAAGGATATAATGAAAGACTGCCAGTTTTATGTAAATATGACTATGATACTATGACAATTTGTTAACTGAAATGAAAGGAACACATGTTGAATTTACCATCATGTACTGTGACACTTTTAAGCTGTTTTCAGCTTCTGTGTCCTGAACTTGCAATACCTTAATGATGTATTTGAAGCACATATATTTTATAACTGGTTATACATTTATATAGGTTTTAATAATGCTTTGATATATTTCCCATATAAAATGTATATAATAATATTAAAAAAAAGTATTTGTATATATTAATATAATTATAATGTTAATGTAACCGTAATTATCACAAATGCGATAGAGGGAAATTATAATATTTTCAAAACACATAATCACTTACAAACTTGAGAAGTGATGTATCTGCAATGATGAACTTTGAAGGAAACAGTATGCATCTATATAGTGTAATGAATTTAAAAGTGATAAAGTAAATCACCTTATTTGTTGTACAGTTCTGTTTTAACAAATGATAACCATTTAATATCAATTTTTTCCTGAAATCAAATATGAAAGTGACATTTACACAAAATATGAAATATAACAGTCTGTACTCATTTGGTTTATTTAACTATATTGTTGTATGCATTTATATGTGGAATGCTTATAAACAAATTGAAGTACTGTGATTATTTTGTTTTGTGGTACGCTGTTTAAATGAATTCCCAAACTGGATTGACATAATTACTGTCAGTTGAATACATGGTCAGTGGGGATAAATGATTTTATTGATCTGATGGTATATATTTTTCAGTATTTTCTTGTGTTCCAAATTTTTTGTGTGATTATTTTTTTCAATTAAAACAAAATATGAGTGTTATAAAAATATTATTTTTTAGTGCTTTTGAAGTTGGCTTATTGAAAACAAGTGGATCAAAATGATGCAAGGCACATTATTTGCTTGAGTCAGAAATGAGAAAATTGCAATTTGCTTGCATCAAAAAGCAGGATTTGGCATCAATTGAAATTCCTATCCAAGACTGGGTGTCCATAATAGTATCAACGTGAGTGGCTTCCTTATAATACATTTGATTAATATTATCAGGAGCATGTTGTTAATATCATTAAGCAAATCCAAAAATTTTAGTAATAATATACCGGTATATGAGCTAATTTTCAAGGTTTATTTAACATTTCAAATGTGCAGGACAGTTGATAAATAAGTATGGATACAGCTTTAAACATACAGATTCATCAATCAGTATATTTGACAAAAGCAAAATTTGGTAGTGTATACTACATGTATTAAGAAAAAGAAAGCAAAATAACAGTTACACATTCTGCATAAACTTAAAACATCTTTACCTGTGGACAAGTTACATTACGATCAAGGTGTTGGGTCAATTATGTCAAAAGCACCATACCTATGAAACACTAGTACGTATGTTTCAGTGTTCCACAGAAATGATGCTGAAGATAACTCCGCATATTTCCAAACTCCAGTTGGCTTCAAATTGAGCTGAATATATCATTATTCAGCTGCTGAATGACATCTCATATTATTTACCATACTGTTATTCGGGTAGTTATTAACTCCGACCACTTTATTTATAATAATTCCCAATAATTTTCAACATCTTCGTGTGCATTTTTTTACCGAATATTCAATACTGTAGTTTATGGGCGCAGCCATTTTTGATGATCATGTGATTAAAAGTAGTCCAAAATGTCGCATGATGTACCAGAGGCGATTTATTTTAGAATCGCCTGTGTACCCAGACTGGAAGTGTATTACCTGTGAAATTATACTAAGAATAAATTAAGAACATTACTGATTCACGATTTTTGCTTACTGTGGATTGGAAAGATTTGAAATAGTAATAATGTGCTGTATACATAAAGGTGTTCTTGATCTTCAGTTGTAGAATGAAATGATTCCACCATTTAGAGAATAATCATTTGCATACATACGATTGTTATTGTTGGTATTTTTTATTGTAAATTAAAATCTTGTGCACATTTAATACAAATACTTATTGAATGTATTTCTTCTCTACATCCAACCTCCGCGCAGAGATTAGCTCGATTAAATCCCTGCCGGAACGAAGTTCCACCTGACCATAAGCAAACAATTGGCGCGAATCGTGGACAAGCATATGATAAAAAAGTAAAAATGTAAAATCCTTGCGTTGTTATGTTTACTTCTTTATTTATTATATATTGTTTTTCGTTTTAACGCGTAATATATATACGTATACGTATATACGTGGATTTATAATGCAACATGTTTATGTCATTGTTATAAAAACTTATGATAAAATTAAAATGTTGTAAAAAATAGATCTTCACACTTTTCATAATCGTCTCTCCTGTAAACTTCCAAATCTGTAAGTTTTTAACTCGCGGTGGCAGTGATAACTGAAGAGTACCAATGGGGAGGTACCACTGCGCGGTGTGTGTTCAATATCGTCATTCTGTTATCCTCAATAATGGGTTTGTGATTTCAGGCCAACGGATCCCTGGTGGACGTTACGATGACCTGATTCGACCACAGTGAGTTTGTTGAACTTTAGAGCTTAAAATTTGTATAACAATAAATTAAATGGATAGCAAAACTGGAAGTGTTACTACGATGAGGTCATTGTGTGTTAATATAATATTGTCCTGACAGGTATCCAAATGTATCATAGTTATGTGATTTTTATATGAATACGTAATAACTGCAAATAAACTTTACTTTCGGTAGTAAACACGATTGTCTGTGAAAGTTATATGTATAATTATACTCTCAATCCAATTTATGATTTAAATGTTGTAATTGTACATCGAACTAAATAAAACATTGTTTATGTATGTACAATGCTTTATTTATTTAGAACGCACGCATCTGCATGTTGTAGGATCAGTAAGACAAGTGGAAAACCTCGAGATAAACAATATGAAAATGTTATTAACGGTAAGATACTAATTTTGCCTATATAGGTGTACATATAATAACTTTAGATCAAGGTATTACTTTGACCATTACGGTGTTCAAACAAACTCCTTAGTCGTTCCCATATTCTGTCACTGGCTTCATAATTGCGTGAAAACAATATACGATTGATGAAATTGAGCTTACATAAACAGATTTTGTAAAAAGTGTGCTTACGGCTTTTGTTTGTTTTTTCAGACCAAAAATACGATGAGTTGGTTCCAGCAACGTACGTCTGTGTACACGTTGTTAGCATGTCTAATTTGCATAAAGAAATCGACATACACATTCTGTTAAAATTGCATTTCAATATTTTAAGACAATGTAACTAAATCACTTAACGATGGAGTATTAACTAATTGAAATACGGATATATCGTTATGTTGTATATGTCGTGCCTTCTATCATAGCTATAGTATGTTTCTATTTAAAACATATTTGTAACAGTCTATAATTAGTATTCGTATAATACTCCTACATATACTTTAAACATTATTTATCAATATATCCATAGAGCAAACATGTTGAAACGTTGTAACACTTGATTTAAAAAAAACACACATACAACGGTTTTTATTGTCATATAAATATTCTAGGTCGAACAAACAAACGGTCAGAGTTGAAAACCATAAATACGAATATGTAGCCATTGGTAAGAAATGTTATCCATGCAAATAATCTACTAACACACATATTTAATATAGCTTGTACGAATTGAACCCTTGGAATTACCATGTATCTACATATCAGTTCAATATTGGATATACGTATTGTTTATGTGGGCGTGATGAAATACTTTATAAAAATTGCAAATCCATGTAATTAGGTCCCTTACTCTATAGTTTTGGTCACTATAATGGATGAGATAAAATATATCTAAATTCATCAATGAAATATTTTCCGACTGGTGAGACATTTTAATAATGTCGTTTGGTGATGGAGGTTTTATGTGATTCATTTTGTTGATTAGATGTCACATTTAAGGTGAAACTGTTGGGATGCTGTAAGGGTCCGTTTTTAGGATAACAGTATTATTTAACGTGACAATAATTTAAAAGTGTTTTTATGTGCGTCTTTTTTATCATTTAAGAAACCAATCAAAGCGCTTGTTATGTTACCCTGACTGAGAGGTCTGCTCCCGATTACACTCGAATTGACAACAAGATCATTTTAGCAACACACACAAACTCAGTCTACGGTCTTACAGAGAGAGGAGAAGATCCGACGAATATTGCACGTGCAAATTAATACTATTTTAATTTAAACTTTTCGTAACAGTGTTTATTATGTTTTTGTATTTGATTGTGTCCGTTATATTATCAAAGTCGTGTGCAAACTTACAGATATTTTTTAAATGAGCATCCAAACAACGTTGTCTACATGTTATGTTGTTCAAATTAAAGGTACTTTGCCGATTGGAATATATATAGGTTAAATTTACATGGCAATTTATTACTCAGTTGCCGAATAGAGTGTGTTTGAGTCAGCTACTTTGTTCCTATCTTGAAAATAGTATGAAAACGATGTAAGCACCGTATAATATACGGTCTTAAAGAAGGGGAAGAACATCCCAAGAAAGTCCCATGTGCAATTAAAGACCATTTTACTTTAAAGTTGTCTTACTGTTTTAATTTGAAATTGTCATCCCGACATATATGTGATTTCTTTTTTTAAATGATAACTGCGTGTGTCGACAATTTGCATGTCATCTAACAATAAAATGCGAATATTTGTTACATTGGAAGTATTGATAAGTATTATTAACAGTGGAAACTTTTAATTAAAGTTTTGCTATACCTATGTAGTAATGTTTGCTAGAAGATGGTATACTGTTACAGTTCATTTGTTAAGTCATTTACATCTTCTCTTATTTAACATGACCATAACAAATCTTACTTGTATTACTGTGAGTGTAGCACATACCGAGATTTGCTTGTAAGTTAAATAAGTTTTGTTTGTGGATGATTTTTTTAATTACTGAATATTGTTAAAATGACATTTACTACACAAATACATATCGTAATATTACTGTACTATTGCAGAATTGTAACAAGATTCATCAATTATGTAAATCTACAGCATAGTCTTGACACTCCAGCATACATGAACATGGTTCACTATGGCGTATTTCGATCAGTACTACGAACGAGTTTTTTCTTTCGTCCAGAAAAAAGTTACACGTTTTCCTAGGGCACTCGGCTGTTGATCTGTTTCTATGACGCTTCTTTAATTATTTAACCTAGGGCATGGCAGATGTCAAGTTTATTTTAATAACATAGGTAGTTATTTTAAGTGTATAGTTACGATCTTACAACAGATATAGTGGCATAAATACACAAAATAAAGTATTAAGCTGATAAAAATATATTTCTATTTAAAATGGAATAAACGTTAAGAACAAGCATTGCTTTTAAACGAACAATAAGCTAGTTTTAAATCACCAAATAGTTTTCTTCTGTACAAGCGGAAAATCAAATACATGCGTAAACGTTCGCTGTGTCTACACCGGTCTGACTGACCTGTGCACTCACGCTTTAAGCATTATGGTTATGCGCTATTTTCAAACATGGCTCGCAATGGTAAATTTAGCAACGAAGCGAGGTTAGATAACAGTAAATCAGCGTGTTTCCTTCTGTTGCATGTTCGAATTATTGCCTATTACAAGAGTTACTTTTTTCTGGTATAAAAAGCATTCAGCAATGTCAGAGATGCATTTTGTGGTTATTTCTAATAACGTCTGTGTGTTTGGAAAACATTTTGGAGGCTAACATGAAAGATGATCTTTTGGGGTGTGTTTACTGTGGCATGTAGCTTTTGTCGAAATATGACTGCCGAAACCATATTTTCTACCGGTGATTACATTCAGCTGAGAAGAATTTTATTAGAATTAATATGCTATATCTTTTTATTGCAATTTGTGGACGAAGAAAGATTCATCTTTAAAGTGATACCAAGCTTGCACAATTTAAAATCTGAAAGTTCGCCGTATATAATGTAACCCTATGGGAATTGGATTTACTGGTATCTAACTTTGAATTTTCACCCAAATCGAAAGTGAAAGTAGCTTTTTCTGATAAGCTCGCTGAACAGCTAGTGGTATTTTATTTAGCAAAAATATATTCTACTATCAGTATTACGTTAATATTAGACGGAAAAAATGTATCAATAATGTAATTTCATGAACAACTTTCATACGCGGGATTACATCATGCATAAGCACGTTTCGCTTCTCGGGGCGAAATAATGCCGTTAAAGGCTGACCGTGATTCCCCTGGGGAACCTTTCTGTGATTGGCAGCTAACCCCATTCATTCCGCTATAATAATAAAGGGGTCATTTATCACTGACTCGGAGGTTTGCTCTCTGAGGACAGTTTTCAGCTAGGGTACAGGTAACTGCCCTACTAAACTCCGGGCACAACATTCAAGCCCAAGTCAAATTTGCTGGTAATTCCCTAACAATATATTAGTGCATGCAGATATACACTGGATATGTTTTTACTCCGTTCAAATGTATGTGCAACATCTTATAAATACCAAAGCATGTAAGCATCTCTAGAAGTTAATGAAAACTTGTTACATCATACATGTACATGATTAATGGTGACACAGTTTTATGCGTTTTATGCGAGTAAAAATCTCAGACATGCATTTGAATGTGTAACAAAAATAAATAAACTTATAAGCACATTATTTAATGAAAGAAGGTAATGTTACCCTAATGACATTGTTATTAAACGAAATAAAGGTACATATATATAAACACAATATGTATAGATCTACAATGTGAAAAAAGTACTGACAACAAATATTTAGTACCTTTAATCAACGTTTATAATACGAGTTGTTACATGTAGTGGAGGTACGGTGTTAATACTATTATGTCCAATTCAAATTAAAGTAATAACAAGGGTAACAATTGAGTAATTACAACTTCGACTGCATTTTTTTCAATTGCAAAATGAATATTGTATATAGGTTACATTGTAATATGGGTACTAATAACACTATGTTGATTACTGTTTCAACATGTCCACTTTAAATTTGTTATTTGATAGTGTACATTATTTGAAACACATTATAATTTAATAAGATAATTAACTGATCAATGGTATAAATGCACTTCAGATGTTGTATATTTTGCCACGACTTTAGCTTTTTGTTCTTTATTACTGGTAATGAAATAAATTATGCGCAAACTTCCTAAGAAAGATGCATAACATCATATTTGACTTGTTTTTATAATTCAAAATATATGTCACATTTGAATGTGATAAATCTGATTTCTTATATTGTATATCTAAATACTATTGTATATACAATGTTAAAATATAAATGTATAATTATTTGACTAATATTGAAATGCTCCTAATTATATTGTAATGAAAATCTTATTTGAAAGTAATGTACAATGATTCTAAATGTTTAAATTCAGATATGCATATTTCTTCTAAGACTAGGCCTATAAATCAAGGATTGGCACCATGGCCAGCCTGGTTTGAAATAAAAACTGACCACACTATTAGTATACCCTGTACATTCTCACCACGAGACATTTCTACTGTCAATCAATGGAAAGTTCTACGGGAGAACCACGGTCGGCCTTTAAGCACAGAGGTTAGACGTGTGACGTCATCCTCTGTGTATAGAATGATATACGTTGACCTGAGATATCGTTTCGTACACGACACTAATAAACGATGATAAAGTCGACACTAGTGCTTGTTGATTTATTTCATATTGAAGTGTTTCCTTCGTTATGTTTATGTTTTTCTGTTTGTTTTCAAGTTGTATTGTCACTTTTATCTGCTTATCTTGAAAACAAATGATAAGAAAGATCGTAAATACACATTTTAACGTTTACAGTAAGTGGTCTGAATAGAATAAACATGGAGCACCGTTAACAGGTTTAATTTAAAAGCATGTGTAATTATTTAATACCGCTCAGACAATCGCCAATTAGAACTCCGTCGGAACGCGATAAAACGCCGTGGGAGCTCCGTAGCAACGTATTGGTCGCTGTGAGGACGCAGTGACATCTCCAGCTTCGCGAAAAATATAAGATTTGTCTTGCGATCTCACGGCGCTCTGGAAAATCAAACAACGCCGTGCCAACGCAGTGGAAACGCGGTATAGTTTCACAGGGGTATTACCTGGGGTTACAGCAGGTGGCCCGATCAGGATAAACATATGGTACCGTTACGCATGGTCAGAGCGCTTTCTGCAAAGTAGATTCACTTCTTTATGAGAATACAAAATGCACGAAATTAAGAATATGTATTGTGTAAGGCCAGTGGAGTAAGATTCATCGGTTATACACTTGTTAATTATTAGTTCCTTATTTTTATATAACCTATTATATATATGTATACACATATAAAATCAGATTTATTGCAAATTTCGTATTATTTATACGGTAGAATAAGACAATTTTAAATTAGGAAATTTTAATACAAACATTATGTATGTGGCATATGTGACAACAAACATTTATTGAAATTACAAAGCGTGTAAATCAATATTATTGAGCTGATAAAACGGACTGATCTTCGGGTAAACAGTGGAAAGGTGCATCTCGATTGGAAACGGCTTATTTACTGTAATATAAATTGATGACACTTGAATATCGTCATCCGTCTGACGGTACTAAAGTGTCAACAGAACATCCTAAATGTTCTCAGTCGATAATACTATGGACGATTAAGGAATGTTTTAATACAATAGCTATAACCATGGATCTTTAATACAGTCATCCGTCCGACGGTATTAAAGTAACATGTACTCTCCATAAAACTGGTTAAACGTTTCGTAACTTACCTTACATTATATGTGTTTAAATATCTAATATATTACCGAAAATAAATAGCTAATATATCTAATATATTACTTTGGTGCCTTTGTATGTGTTTAAATATGTAATATATTACCTTGGTGTCTTTCATCTATTCTATCCTTATTTTTATATAACCGAGAATATATGTGTATACACCTATAAAATCAGATTTATTTTAATACAAATCTTTATTTTATTTTATTTATTTCAATATCCATGGTGAGATAAATTATTTCAACGGATCGAATAAACCGAGGTTTATTCGATCCGTTGGTTTCATCCAAGGTAGAGGTGAACAACTGGTCAATTGACTGTTTATTTCTAAATTGTAACCCTACATGATCATTAATTCATACGTAAAAAAAATTATTATGGTGTTCAAATGGGACACCTGTTACCATCCCTGTATTCGAGTCAAGCTACAGCAGTTGATAAGGTCAACAACGTACCACAGATAATAGAAGGAAAGATACCACGGTAATATATTATATATTTAAACACATATGTATAGTGCCGGAAGATACCAAACGTCGTTTTATTTGGTAACCTATAACCATGTTTGACAAAGATATGTTGATTTTTTTTTATCTTGTTTATCGGGATTATGAAAAAATATTCATTAATCGTCCATATTATTATGGTCTGAGAACATTTAAGATGTTCTGTTGGCAAATGGAGGCTACTTTATTATTAATCAATCATTACACTACCCGAGTTCTACAGCGGCCATTGACAAGTACGAATGCAACTATGAAAAAGAGTTGATAAGTATGATTGCGGTCGAATTGTTGAAGTTAATTAGTATTATATTGTTTATTGCATGGAATCCTCGGCTGATTTTTGAGATTTGAATATGTCCATGTTGTGTATTGATTTCCATTGTAATCATTATTGTGACTTTGCTGTGGAAATCTACTGCGTGCATTGAATAAAACTAGTTCATTGACTGCACAGGACTACGATTATGTTTTCTTTCAGACAAACAAAAATTATTTAATTTCTACTTGTATTCATGTAATTGAATAAACAACAAACTCATAAATAAAAGGAATGGCTAGGAAAGCACATTTAATGTATCGGGTATGGCTAGGCAAACAGATTTAATGTATCGTGTAAAGTACAAATATCAAAATATCAGTAACAGGACCACTCATACTCCATCAGTTCATACAACCTGCATATTTAAAAAAAAAAGCTACATTTCTAAAACCATTTTGAGAATTTTCGTTAATGCATACAGTTATAAAACGATCGCAACTATAGCTGCAACTTTTGTTAATTGTCCAATCTCCCCAATACAGAAATGTGTGCATATAACTTCACGGACACCCCGTACATGTATCAGTAATAATAAACGGATGACTGCGAGCGGGATGCGCAGCCTCAACTGGACATTTTATTACTTTCTCTTATATTTATGCCAGGGGGACGTATGAGGACCCATGGCTCTAGATCAATATTAAGGTGCCTGCATCACCTCCCGAACCACCTAAACAAAGACGTCATTAAGAAACAAAAATTGCAGCAAGACTAAATTATTTACCGACCGAACGAAATCCAAAATAGCGAATGGAAACTATATATATATATAATACCAATTCAAACTGTATGCACTTATATATTTCAGCGCCAAGAGGGTCGAATATAAATTTATATTATTCAATGGCAAAACACCTGCATATATTTACATATATAACAGAAATAATGAAATCCAATAAGCAAATATTAAACAAATGACTGCACGCAGGCAGCACAACCATTCCACTTCCTCTCCGAACAACCAGCGATGACAAAAAAAATCATCTTCTGTAAAACAAATAGTGGCAATTTAATATACAGACACAAATAATAAGGCGGGTGTGTGGGTAAAACGTGTGCTTACTAGCTTGCCTGAAGCTCGAATGATTTAAAATAGTATTTCAACTATGCACGATATTTATGTGCATGTATTCCCATTGGTCAACTTAAAATAGACGTATAAAACAAGATTTATCACATCTCGTTAGTCAACATAAAATATACTACTAAAAACCGGCTTATCAAGTCATTGACACGGATCGATGAATAATCGAACGATACTAAATATATTGGTTAAGACATTCCTCGACTGCAATTCGGAAAAGGATAGAAACATACTTTGTAAGCTGCCTGTAGACTGCTTTGGGAGCAACATTACCCACATACGTTGGGCTTCTGACAGGAAATATTCGCTAGTTAAAACGCTGATATATACAGCAATATTGATTCCATAGTTGTATTTAGACCCATTGAATGTGGAGCCTTTCTTATATATTCGTTTAGATTACTTTAAAAAAACTTACCATTTGATTCCATTTAGTTAGTTATAGCTTTTTTCAGGACAACCTAAAAATCCGATGACATGAATTTAAAATAATGCTCAACCGTAGTATGACATTTTAGATTAAATCACTATTTGCATTTAATGTGCATAATATGCTATTTAAACACAAATATTTAAAGAGCTTATCTAATTTCAATAACAAAGGTATGTACACCCCACCGTACCTATGCTTACAGGCGTAGACCTGTTGTTGATAAGACCGATGACGTTAAATGTTTACATTAACGTACAATTCCCACCGCCCTGGTTGCGAGTTTACCTGATTAGTTATCATACAAACGTCGGTAGCGCGCATACTATCAAATGTTCTAAATCTGGATCTTTTAACGTGAGTAATAGATATATACTTTAGATAGTGTTTGCATTTGTATTAAAGTGTCTGTTGCACACGCGACTACATGCTGTGCGGATTACTTTAATTACCGACGCTTTCGGTCTAAACGGTATATACTTGTTTTGTTTCTTATACTTATGATCATGTTTAATCGATGAACGAAAATATGCATCCTAATGCATTGCATAAAATAAAAGGACTTATTCTTATAACTTCATATTTGTGATAGAATAAGCCATTGCGGATGATTTTTTACTTTGCTCGTTAAATTCATTTTAAATCAAATATCAACGTTCTTAAAATTCTAACACAACGTTATTAGTATGCATAATTGGTTGCACGATATGTTGAAGCACAAATGTGGGAACAAATAAAACCATGCTTAAAATGAGCTTCGGTCGGTTATCAACACAACTTTGCAGTTAAGTATTTTTGTTGTAAAGTATATTGCTGCAACCTCCGCGCAGGGATTTAACTGCGTCCCAGCATAGCTGGATTAAATCCCTGCCGGTGTAACATTAAATATTGACCCCGTTGAAAATTGACCCCATGGGCTCCTTTTCAACGTTGAGAAATGACCCAGCCACATTTCAAAATTGAATTTTGATCAAACTGTCGTTGAAAACTGATCAGTCGTTAAATTTTGATCAGTCATGGGGTCTTTCCAGGCTTGCTGGATAACTTCTTTAAAAAATAATTTCCCAAGGAAATGAGTTTGAACTACATAAAAAATGCCGCAAGGAAAGATCAAAGACGAAGACGTCGCATATGAAGCGACGTTCTTTTAAAGACGTAGATCATTGAGTAAATGCTAACACGTAGATTTTCATATGTTTAATACCTTTTGTGTAACATGTAATAAACAAGATACACTATTAAAAATAGCCGTCACCATGTTCATTTTAATACTTTGCCCAATCTAAAGGGAACCCAGATAATGACAAACTGCAACAACTGGAAACAATACGGTCAAAATTTGTCCCACACTAGAGTTTTATGAATCATGATGACTTGTTAAAGTGTAAAAGCGTGTTCAATATATGTCAAGTCTCTCACGCTTTCTGTTAAATCACGCCCTCACGCTAACTTAAAATAATCTCAGTTTTAAAAATCACTGTAAAAATGAGACTCTAGCAAGAAAGGGGTATGGCTAGTTACCGAAAACAAACTTTTGTATTTATAATATATCTTTAATTTAAGAATTCAACGACAAATCTCGGCTTATAGATTAGCGAAAACAGGTCGGTTGGGCGGGCGGTCGGGCGTGCGTTGCGATGTCGTATTCCTGTCATATTTTCAAAAGTTCTTGGTCATTCTTCATGAAACTTTAAAGAAATGTTCCTTGGAATGTCCTCTACTAAACCTGTGAAAATGATTCCGCTTCACTGCACAAGATGGCAGCCAGAGATAAAAATAGAATTATATCTAAACGCAATTTTCTTCTAAATCTATGGCTAGGTTTTCAAATAATTTTACACAAATATTTGTTTAGTGCTCCTATATCAAACTTATTCAAATGGTTCCGCTACACTGCAAAAAAGTAGCCACTAGAGCTAAAAATAGAATTGGCGTTAAAGTTTCGTATTCCTGTCATATTTTCCAAAGTTCGTGGTCAATCTTCATGAATCTTTATAGAAATGTTCCATTGGTGGTCCTCTACCAAGCCGGTGAAAATAGTTCTGTTTCACTGCACAAGATGGCCACCAGAGCTAAAAATATAATTATGTCTTAACGCCATTTTCTTATAAACCTATGGCTAGATGTTCAAATAATTTTACACAAATGTGTGTTTAGTGTTTCTCAACCAAATTTATTCAAATGGTTCTGCCTCACTGCACAAAATGGCCACTGGAGCTAAAAATAGAATTTGCGTTAAAGTTTCGTATTCCTGTCATATTTTCAAAAGTTCGTGGTCATCTTCATGAAACTGTACAGAAATGTTCCTTTGATGTTCCTCTACCAAACCTGTGAAAATAGTTCCGCTTCACTGGAGAACATGGCCGCCAGATCTAAAAATAGAAAAAGGTCTAAACGCCATTTTCTTCTAATCCCATGGCTAGATGTTCAAATAATTTTACACAAATGTTCGTTTAGTGTTGCTCTACCAAACCTATTCAAAATTTTCCGTCTCACTGCACAAAATGGCCACTTGAGCTAAAAATAGCATTTGCGTTAAAGTTTTGTATTCCTGTCATATTTTCAAAAGTTCTTGGTCAATCTTCATGAAACTTTACAGAAATGTTCCTTGGATGGTCCTCTACCAAACCTGTAAAAATATTTCCGCTTCTCTGCACAAGATGACCGCCAGAGTTAAAAATAGAAATATGTCTAAACGCAAACAAATTTTTTCTAGACCTATGGCTCGATTTTCAAATAATTTCACACCAATGTTCATTTAGTGGTTTTCTCTCAAACTTATTCAAATGGTTCCGCCTTACTGACAAAATAGCCACTAGAGCAAAAAATAGAATTTGCGTTTTGTATTCCTGTCATATTTTCTGATCAATACAAGGAACATTTTCATCCACCTTGCATTTGATCATTATTTTTCAAAATAATGATAGCATGTCCAGTGGAGAAAAGTTCCTTTCTTAGAGGCAAATATGCAACATTGCGTAGAAACAAATATATTATGTCAGTAATTTAATGCCATATCTCTAGTTCACACTTTTTTCCAATTTTATTTTGAGACCAAATTTTTGCCAAGTCTCACCAAACTGCATACATTTTAGATCATCCACATGAAACTTCCATACTTTTTCACCAACATTGACTTGTACATGTACCCCCATCGGCACAATACAAAATCCGGCTTTAATGCGGTTTCCGCATTTTCTCTTGTCAAATATTAAACGCTAAAATTATGCAACGATGATAATATCCATGTATCTTACATTGGTTAAGAACAATAAATGCATGTGACATGTTCCTTCATAATAATATTTATAAATATAAATTACTGCTACAACTATGCGTGTAAATTTTTAAACATCTTATTATTGCAAATATAAGAATTCATTTATCAGTAAGTATTCAAATTTAATTAGTTTGTGTCACTCAACAAAGCATTACAAAAACGTATGCATTATTTATTTATTCATTTATTATTCCTATGTATTTGTTAGAAATAAGGACCTGGACAGGTACCGGTATATGTTGTTTAGAGATGTTTAAACTAAAACGTTGACAATGGAAGTTAACAATGTTCCACTGACAGCATGGTTGTTAGTGAATCAGAACAGTTTTAAGAAACATAGTAGGAACATTTTTGTGAAACTATTATGAATCCATCAAATGGTTCCAGTCAACAAGATTTTCAAAGTTTTCAAATAGTTTATTAGGAAAACTGCCTCGACCCCTGGCCTCCACGTTTTTTAACAAATCAAAATAATGTCCAAAAGGAATTGAGTAAAGGGTCATCCAAGGAACATTTCTTCGAAATGAAATGTTTTCGAAATCCAGCATGCGGTTTCAGACAAGAAGATTTCCAAAGTGTTCAATAAAGCCATGTAAGAAAAACGACCCCGTCCCTGGCGCCCATGTTTTTTAACGAAACGAAATGATTTGATGGAGTCTTTTATATGTATAAGCATTTAGGAAAATAAATTATATACTCGAATAATTTGTTTCATAAAATTGGAATCAGAATGATGCAATATTCCTATATCTGCGTACTTTTATAAGAAATAAATTTTCAAGACTCAAACAACTCTTGACACACATTCGATCATAAAAGACCAATGAAATAAATAATTATTACATATGCAAATAGGAATAATAAGCCCATTAATAATATCGCATGTCTACATATATTCTAATTAAAATAAAGTTATTATCATTGATAAAATCAATCATGGAATAATACTTGCACACATTTACTAAATAAACGCATTCAATTCAGTTACAACACTCCACACTACAACAATGATAAAGTTATCAGGACTGTCACGCTTTATGTAGATCATGTTTCAAAAGAAACTAATTCTGCCAAGCCTTCCAGATATTGTTTACACCTGAACTTTACCAATTCTGTATTGCCATGGAAAGGGTTTGCAGCATTGTTTTTCTTTAGTAAATTAAATTGTTGCTGTTCTGGTATTTTGCTAGGCTCCGGTGAACTCGTTTATTTTGAGGTGACATAAGGGACAATTCCCGAATGTCTGTAAAATTCGGTCCGGTGCTTGACCGTTACATTATCGGTCATTGTGTATGGAAATAATAATTGCAGGCAACCATGTTTTACCAACTTTGCTTTTCACATGTATTGATTGCCCTAGATATGCGTTTCTCAGTTTTAACTGGAATGATTATGTTGATTACGTCTACCTTGCATAATTGTGATTGTAAAAATCAAACGTCTTGCAATGGAGTATTTCTAAACTCAAGAAATACAATCACTATTGGCTTCTTTTGCCTTGACAATTATACGTTTGACTGTTTTTACCATGACTTCAGCCAAACTAGTTGACTGTGCTCTTGTGGGAGAACTGGGAGAACTAGTTTTGCAATTGCAGTAACTTTGACCTTTTGACAGACAAGCATGGGTCACGTATGTGACACAAGTAGTAGCAGCAGTAGTAGTAGTAGTAGTAGTAGTAGTAGAATTAGAAGCAGTAATAGTAGTAGTAGCGGTAGTAGTAGTAGTAGTAGCTGACACCATGCTATATTAGTATTTTATAATTTTTTTCGGTTTAGTCTATGCAAATGTATGATAGTTAAATAACTTAATATCAACACAAGTGCAAAGTCATATATTGATTCTAGCATTCAAATGAAAGCTAATTATCAGCATCTATACTGCTCTACGGCATACTGTAGTTAATAAGATTTCAGACATAGTGTCTATACATTACACATAGACTATAGGTACTGATTTTACATATAGACGTTAATAAGCATCTTAAAATGTGTAGTTGGATTTAACTTTTTATATCTGACCTGTATCTGCAGAGGTGTGGCCCTTAAATTGGCAAGTAATTAGCGTTACTAGCTTGTAGCCCGCTCGAATGTATAACTAAACGTTAATTATTGCTTACAGACCTGAAACATACAGAATTGTTATTCTTTGGTCTGTATGGTAATAAACAAATTGCATAAGATTATATGGATTAGTGGAATATAACCTGGCTATAGTTAATAAGTTTTCAACGAGGGTCGAATTTTCACGCGTGGATGGGTCATTATAAAACGGGCAGGATCAGTTTTCAACGTTGAAAATAGATCAGTCATCCGTTGAAATTTTTTTTAACGGGGTCAAAATTTAATGTAACACCGGCACGAAGTTCGACGTGACCATAGGTAAACACTTGGCGCGAAATAAAATCGTGGACAAGCACATGATAAAAATATGGACAACGTAAAATCTTTGCGTTGTTATGTTTACTTATTAATTTTTTTATTTGTTGTTTCATTTTAACTCTTTATATGTATATATATATATATATATATATATATATATATATATATATATATATATATATATATATATATATATATATATATATATATATATATATATATATATATATATATATATATATATATATATATATATATATATATATATATATATATATATATATATATATATATATATATATATATATATATATACATATAAAGAGTTAAAATGAAACCTGGACCAATAATGCAACATATCTGTGTCATTTTTAACAAAAAATTGACAACATTAAATTTTGTACAAAATAAATCTTCAATCTCCTCATAATCTTTTCCCCTTAAAACTTATAAATCTGTATGTTTTTAACTAGTGGTTGCAGTGGTAACTGAGAAGAGTACGAATGGGGAAGTAACCACTGCGAGGAGTTTAATATTACTGTTAAATTGACTCGTTGTGTGTTATTTGGTGTTAAACTAAACCTTTAAGAATGCCGATCCCGATTGCTTGAAAAAGTTATAACAGGATGTGGCTTAAGCTCACAATTTCATTTTGCTTTAAGGCGTGCATATGCATAAAAACTGTTTTAAAGACATTTTACAGTTTCAATTAAAAGTCTGTGTCAGATAATTCAAACGAGTAATATATTGTGTTGAAAAAAGGACCATGTATTTGTAGATTACACACATTCTCCTAGAGAAATATGTGCAACTCGCTTCTATATATTCAGCCACAACTCGTTCAGGTGTTTTATCGCCCGTGATTTTCGAAGAATCAAAGTAAAATAGTGATATATAAATTGATCTTTAGGCCAAATAATTAGGTTATAATTCTGCAAAAATGTATGCCAATCCGGTTTAAACCATGTGTGCTTTTATTATGGCTTTTCTCTTCACAGTTTTAGATAAACACTAATAACCTTACCCGTTTAATGTCAATACTTGGGAACATCATTTACAAGCCAGAGTGAGTATCTACTCACAGAGCTTCAAAGTGTTTACATTATTTCATACTATGCGATGAATGAGTGGAGAATACCAGTGAAAGATAACACGATTATTTCACTCTGGGTCAAGTGAAAAGACAACATCATTTTATCATTTCAAGCTGGGTTTTATAGGAACTACTTTTCACTTTGTTTTGTTTTTAAACGTATGTGAATAAACTTATTGCCAGTGTTGGCATAATTAAGCGTTAACGACACAAGTACGGCACTATTTTCCCACACCACAACAACAGTGAGCGCCAACTATAGAATCATTTATGACGTCATATTTATGATGCCAGAATACACACACTAGTGACGTTTCAGCATATCTTGCACATTTATCGTCCAAAAGCATGAAATAAAAGAAAATATGTTGATTTCAGTGTAAGATCGTGTTTAATTTCATGTGTTGTCATAGAAAACTGATATTTCCAATCGTGGCTCCGCCAATCGCAAAAATATTATTATTATGAACACTCATGAAATACGATCTTACACTGAATCCAACAAATGTTCTCTATGTCTTTATATATTTCATCATCAGGTTATTGCATAAGCACTTGCCATGGTTAAGGTTATTACTTTTTGCGACTTGTGTACCTGTTTCAGAACATTGTCAATATCGTGATATTGCCTATCACAAGTCATACCATGATAATAAATCAAAGAACAATCGAACTAGATTATAACAGTTTATTATTTTTGAGATAAAATAATGATATGATCGCAGTTGGTTTATTGTTTACCTTGATATCTCTAATAGGATGCGGTTATAATATTTTTTATAAACCAGTGTTCGTACCGGTACGGTACAACACATCCGTTTACAACTGCAATACAGTATACACCGCAAGAAGAGTTTTGCTAGAATTACTACTTAGTATTTTATGAATATGTATTTGCAAATACTATTTAACTTCAAAAAACAATTAAATTCAAACAATATAATACGCAAACATTTGAAAATTAATTAAAATTTCACTGTTTACAATATTATAACAACAACCATGTGAACTACTAAAAACCAGTGACGCAATTTGTAGCGGGGTCTGGTTATCGAAGAATCGAGCCAGTCAGGTTCTTTACAAATGTATTGTATATATATTATAGATGGCCTGAAATAGTACATATATCATATTATATATATCAACAATTATTATATAACCATATTTCAGAACAATACAAAATTACCATAGTATGAAATAAAACCTGTAATAATACATTATTACAAAGTTATAATAATACAACAACACAATAATATTAAAATGACTCACCAGGAACCCAGTATATTCTTCTATAAAGATGTTAAAGTAAGCATGCATACAGCATAAACTATGTACTCAAATATTCCTGTATAACTCTGATAAAGTTATATTATGACTTTATATTCCAAAAACCAAAAGTGTCCTGATACAACAAAAACAAATGAATTAGGCCACTGGACAATCAATCAATTTGTGTTCAAAATAAAAAGCATGGAATGCATGTAAAACAGTTCACTCATACAAATTATTTTACGCTGACCATTTCACATACACTAAATGAACAATTGCTAAAACCCAATGTTAAAGGATTGCAATCAATATAGCACCATTGAATACCCTGCTGCTGAGCTACCTTGTTTTTTACCATTATTTTGTGTTTGCCACTTGTGATTTATGTCCGGGTGAGACATGTTTTATGATTGTAATATAAACAATTAATTAAAAAATTAATTGTATATTACAATGGGAATTTTAATGTTAAGTTGTGCATGTAAGTTACCCAACTAAAGTAACTAAACTGTTTCCAGCTGGATGCACAAACCCAGTAGAACGCTATACATTGTACTACTCAATAGTTCACAATATTCAGATATCTAATGAACACATTGCATCCATTTCAGTTTATTGATAACATTCCACAACCCGGGAAATGCGGCTTGGATATCTGATAGTCCTGGCTGCGGCACTTGGTTACCAGGCAGGTCAGTATACATGGAACTTATCTCAGTATTTCGCTTTGACATGTGGAGTTTTGATTGTATATCATTAACTTGTACATATTTAAAATTAACGTGTACATGGTTAATGAGTCATCTAAATAACACAAACAATGTATTGAGTTCGCACATACCACGTCACTTATTCCTGGCCTTATTGTACGGAATATTCGTAAATTTGTAAAGTACAATGACACCAAACACCTGGATTCAATTAAAATGTTTAAAGGGACTATGTCATCGAAAAGGGCCTCAAGGGGGCAATTTCGTTAAAAGATCTGAAATTCAGATATTAATACTGACATATAATACTGGTTAAAACAGGGTAAATATGATGAAAAAAGAGTGCACCTATTCTGAGATAAAAATCAATTTATAATATGGGTCTTATTTGTTTGGTCCTTTCTATGTTTTTATTTTGACGTCATAATTGTGGGTATTTTCTATAACCATAGTTTACACTATATTTCTTACAAAGCATAAGAGCGCAGTTGGTCTACAGTCAAATATTCGTATGACTCCTAAGTCGTGAGTTAGATACCTGCTCGGGGTTTAAATTTTTCAGACGTTTTTACGAATTTGTTTTTATCAAATATCTTATTGTGTAGTATATTATGTGTTATTTATTTCATGCACATGTCTTAATAAAGCGCATTTCTATCATATAATATCGTGTATAGTGTAATAGGAATCGAAATTGTTGACCACGCAGGCCCTTAAACCGCCAACATTCAGAAGGACAAATCACCTTGAGGTGTGGATCAATTAGAGAACTGAACTTTAGAGGTTCATTTAGTTAATGCATGCATTAAGTGCAATAACGTGCATGTACAAAGCAAGATTAAAGTTTATCCGCGATAGTTTAACACATTTTTTAGAAAAAAAGCTTTGCGTTATACACGATGCTTCATTTTTGCAAAACATTTAATGTCTGTCTTGATGTCAAACTGAATTTGACCGTTGAGCAAATTCTATTCAACGCAGGAATGTTAAATGTCTGAAAAGAGGCCAAGAGATATGACTAAGAGCCATCGCAAACAAACTGACAACTTTTTCAAGCAATGCATACCAGCGTTCCTATTTGAGACAAATATTTTTCGAAGATATCCCGCCAATTCCGACGATGCAATTTTCTAAATTTCTAAAAACTTTGGACCATTTCAGTTGACCTATCAAGCGTTGGCTCGACCCTTGTTATCATTTTTACACTGCGTTTTGTAAAACATATTGCGGTTTATCTACAACATAGGAAGAATAATATGTCAAAGTTATAACAAACGACCACCTTAAAGGGACTACGACAACGAAAAAGTGATGTCCTACAGCAATATTAATGTTATTAATAGCAATACCAAGGCGTATACAAAAAATAACGTATGAATGATTTACTACATAATGAGAATTTTGATAAAAACCAATAAAGGAAAGTACTTGAGAAAAGAAAACCCACAGTGGGTATTGAACTCACGACGATAGAGTCGTAAGAACAAATGACATTAGGCCGCGCTGTAATCAACTGCGCTATTCTGACATAAAAATATGAATGTGCATACTATGGTGTTATAATATACCCCAAATCTGACGTCAAAGTGTAAACAAGAAAAGGGCCAAGCAAACAAAACCTAAATTATGTAAAGCTTGTTTTCTCAGAATACATAAACTCCTTTTATTATTTTAACCTTTATTTTATGCCAATATTAATATTTAATTTTCCGATTTGTTACTGCAGTTGCCCCTTTGGGGCCCTTTTAAGTGGCATAGTCCCTTTAAGTCACTATTACCAATCTGATATGACCCGCATTACATATGCTTCAAATCAGCTTAGGAAATCTACGACCTGATTGATAAGGACTTGAAATCGTGACACCACGCACAAATAAATTATTGAAATATTTAATATCGATTAATATGACAACAAAACCGTGTCTTTAGCGTGCTATTCATTTGTATTAACTTTTTGTTGTCTTGAGTCATTAGGAAATAACATAGACTCGTCATTATATGTCCTTGCACATTTACAAATTTAATATATAACAGAGTGAAAATCCAGCTGAATCAGCTGGAGATAACTCTTTTTTACACCACAAGGTCCTTTATTAAAGGCAAGTGACCAATTGCCAATACAACTAAATTCAAATAGCACGTGTTTGGTAACTTTGGAAACACGTACTATATGTTTATACAGTTAAAACTGGTTAAACTTACAGATAATAATGGTTCACTTTAGAATTGTTCCTATAAATCAGTAAGATGTGACATCATAGAGAATACATATATCAAGGAAAGACATGTTAGGAAAATAACAACACGTGAAATAGAAAGCATATACAATTATGCAGTTACATTGAACTGTTTATGAATATCTTCTTGTCAATTCTGACAACATGTTATACAATTTTGCTTATATAAACATTGCGTGCATTTTAATAAATATACAAAAAAGGAGATGGATGTATGTCATTTGCTGTTAGATACCTCTGGAGTGATTATCTATGCAGCGGAGTCCGCGCCCGATGAAGACTTCCTTAAAGTGGTCGATGAGTATTGGCAGTGGCGCCTGCAAGAGGCCCCAGAGTTCGCAACCAGAATTGACGTGCACACGTACGACAACAGAACAGAACAGTATACTATAGACGTTCTCGATGATCGTCACGTATGTATTTTAACACGTTTTTACCACCACTAGAGAGGTTATGTTTCTCCGGGCGTCGGTTTATCTGTTTGTTTATTAGTACTTTTATGAAATAGGTAATAGACGGATTTTCCTGAAATATTCTACGAAATATGGGCATGGGCCAATGATTAAAGATTTTGGTGGTGATCCTGATAACCGTCTGGGTCCTGGGTTTTTCAAATGATTCTTTGTTATTACATAATATGGCTTATTTCCCATTATGCTGTATAAACCATTACTTGCAATGAACATAACCAAGCTGCAGCTGAATTATCGTTAGCAGTAGCCGCGAAAAGCATATAAAAAATTGAGAGACCTGTGTTTAAGGCCAGTTGCCGTCCTATTCTTTGTATGTTATTTGCATACATCCAACAGGTTCATGTTCTGCAAGCCCTAAGACTTTCAAACCAAGGTCGGTTAAAGTAGCACTTAATTCACTTTAGATATCTGAATTATAATCATTGTCATCCATAACACATTATATGGTATTGCAATTGCCCGTTAAAGTTGTCGAGCTATAATATTAACTGAACATTTGCACGCTTTGCTTTCTAATTCATCTTTATCTAATATTAACTTATCAAATTTCGTATTTATTTAAGTCTCAAAGGTATACTCAATAAAGTACACATAAAGCATTGGTAGTAAATTTAAAGTGTACACATAACTGGGTCTGTGATATTCTTTATTTGTAGCAAGGTTTAAAGTTCTGTGTGAGAAAATCAGACTAATTGAAATTCCTGTGTGTTTATCAAATCTAAGTCTTGCAACAAAATATCGTAAGGGCAATGGGTATGCAACAGATAAAACAGAGTCTCGCCATTCGCAAATAAAATACTATCATGCTAAATCTGGCAAAGCAACCATATTTTTATGTTGCTCAAATGTAGTGTATACTTATTACAATGATATAAATGTCTATGTTCTGAAAGACATTTATAGCGAAATTTTATTTTACGTCAAATGCTAATGTTTGACGTTGTGACGTCATTTCCTGTTTATTTTGACGTTGTGATACAATGTCTTTTGTATCTGCAAATTTGTAGATTTTATTCCTATTCATAAAATTTGATAAAGTCCTGCAGGGCGAAATATCAGAAAGAAAGAGTGGGATTTTCTGTGAATATATATCTATATCCCTCTGGATACAAAACTGTGTGTGTTCCGATAGCCAAGAAATATTTGATAGAAGTCAAGTCATTATTGGTTTTGTCACTTACAGCTCAAAGCACAACAAATTTTACGCAACTTGGAGAAGGTCCCGTTGGCTCAGTTGCCGCCCACGCATAGAATCAGCTACGAGATCTTACAAGACACTTTGCAGACCTTCATTGCCGGCTATGAGTGGAAAGAGTAAGACATGATAAGTAGCAGTACTATATATTGTAAAAGTCCTTTATTTGCGAGGAATATTTCACTAATGACCTAGGTCTCGAAATCTCTTTACGCGAATGTTTCAACCTTTTTTTACAAATATAATGAATGTCCATGTGTACATGATGTATGTCCAGTATACGATGTGTTTGTTCACCCTTACCATCACAAGCGACCTTTCTCGTTTTTCCAATATCATCATCAACTCTTATCAAGCTTTCATTTATTGATGTATTTTCATTTTTCGAGTTTCACACATACTTCAGCCACATATTCTTTTCGTAGGTTAACTGAAAAACACGTGATTTCCAAGCGAAATTATTGAACAACACACAAGACGCATTTAAACAATGTTGACATGTGTGTAAACGTCTTCTATGAATACCAAAGTGGCAACTGTATGATATACGCTGTATGGTATGCCCTTTTGAAAAAAATGAAAATCAACCTCAAAACCATTTGTCTTTATAATTCTCATGATCTCTGCTTCAATCTGAAAAATGTATGAACTGTATAGATTGTGTCATATCCTTTTCGTCGTGGACAGCCTTGGACATTTGCTGACGTGCAGTTATATGACATTTGATAAAATTCAAAGAGAGCTTAAATAAGCGTCTCAGCAACTCTAATTGTATACAACAGATCTGTGTTCTTAACGTGTACCATTTCAGTTACGGTGCAATGAATCCTGTGAACTTCTTGGAAGGTGTCGTGCCGGAGATAGACAATTACATCCCAACTAGCATGACTACCTACCAGGACTTCAAAAACTATGCAACGCGACTGTATGGTATGGGGGATCAGGTAAAATGCATGCAATTAAACGATTTACCATTTACAAATCACTGCCTCATCTTATTCTAGAAACCCACGATGAATACCGAAATGACCTAACTAGAAGACTGTGTTAGTGTTGACTTAAACATAATTATCCCAAAACTTAGCGAATTTTAGCATCTCATTTGGTTACAGAAGAAAACAGTTCGTCTCTGTAACACAAAACTGAAGTACACCCACGTGAATCTCCAGGACAATAATATAATATTTCTTGCATGAAAGTAAACTAATTTTTCATATAGCAGTTAATTGCAATGTTGTCTAAGCAAAATTTTCTTGTAACAGGCTCAGAACTTCGTGCTTAGAATGCGGAAAGCGATATCGTCAAAAACAACGAACCACTGGGTGTCAATGGTAATGTATAATGTACATTGTAACAAAGTTATATAGTTTGTGTATTGCATACTTATTGTATTAAAAATGCGTACATATATTTACCTCTTCAAAAAAGTTATAATAAAATTATATGTCACTTACCGCGAGTACAGTTACGTGAAGATGACACATATATACCTTTGCTCTGATAATCTTTTTTCTGATTAGGCAGGTGTAATCCCTGAACTAGATAGCATATTGGTCGATACACCGGAGGCGAGCCCTTTGTTCGAACCTTTCAACGAAACATTAGAAAATACAACTATTTCGGCCACCCAAAAGTAAGCAAATTTGCATGTGTATATAGCAAATATAAATACGATTGCCGTTTTCATTGGTTCATGTTCTCAATATAATACATTATGATACAATATTATTCCGCGCGAACGTTTGTCCCATTTACTAAACGGTGTATGACACAAACACCATTGAAGTTATTTTCTGAAAAAATATAACTACTTTTAATAGGGAAATACTCGAATGCGCTGAACAGAAATCGTTATACATTCTGTGTTATTTATCGTCCTTATAGTTGTCCGTTAGTGCTTGTCAATACAATAAAACATACGTGTGCATATAAGAAACGTGCGTTACCTCTTGGTTGGTTAGACTGCAAGCTACCCTAATAAGTCATTAGGATAATTTCAGTCAGACGACGAAATAGTGAGAGAGCCAAGAGCTTCTAATATAAGAATGAATCTATAATGTATTTAATTATGCTTTTTATAACCAACAAAATACTGGGAAGCTAACCTGGAGCTGTCGCACATCGCTCACTTAGAGTGATGTTAATCGCCAGTAAGTTAATCATTTTAGTCGTCTGATGACGTTCCAAGTATTACGACGATATCTTCAGGTTAGCTTTCCATTATATGTGTTGATTTGGTTAACTAAAGTATAACTAAATACACTGTATTGACGTTGAATACCACACAGTTTAACTAGCACCAAAATTTAAGTATGACTTTCATGTTTACAGGACAGAACTTCGAAGTCTTGCTGTGTCCAATTTGCGTGAATTCGGCACCAAATACAAGGCCTTAAAGAATTTCACTGAAACGGTAGTTTGCACTTTAATAATTAGGTCTTCTGGATGGATTTAAATGTTTCATTTGATCCATATTTAATGACAAGTCGTGCAAAGCAAATGGATACATTATTTATTTGATTGTCCGGGGTTTGTAATATTCTAGTTTCGCATGTTAATTAATGTTGTCAATTTGTAATACAAACATATTTAAAATCATTTAATAATGCAATGTGTTAAATATATTTCCTTTCAACTATAGCATGGTATTCGAATAAATGGGTATTTAACACTCAGCACATTGGATGAAGTAATGTTAAAAGTAATTTTAATCGCGATCTATTAAACAGCTATAATAGTAAACGTTTGATTGCTGTGAAAATCTTTAACAGTAAAATGTTGAGCCCAAACAACAAGGCAAATCCATAAATAATTATAAAATTATAACAATTAGTATTGTGTTTTCTGCACCTGAGACAATGCTTATACTAATGAAACTATAATAATCAATATTGTTTCGGAATTACGGTTGTACTTGAAATTAAATAATAGTATTTAAAGTAGTTGTAATATAATGTATTAATATAATTCATTGCTTTTGATTACTTCCGACTTAATATATTCATAAGTAAGGTTTTGTGTGCTATTCATAAGACAACATTAATAATAAAGGCGTGCCGTCAAATAGTAAATGTGGAAACTCAACGACGGCACTAGGTCAGTTAAATGTTTACAATCTTAAAACAATATTAATAGTATTATTTCCACGAACCTATAACCTTGTTACAATCAACGTTGATCAGGAGTACCGCAACGCAACCCGTTCCTCGTATGGCGTCAGTTCCTTTCACCGAGGCCAGGAATACTACAAAGCGTGCCTCAGATGGCACCTCAGTCTCAATATCACCCCGGAGGAGGTCCACAACAAAGGCCTTCAGGAGGTCTACAGAATACATACACAGATGATGCAGGTCGGTTATTTGTTTCATATCGTTTTATAAACATAGATAGCGTACATTTAGGAGCTTTAGGACTTTAAAAGGCAAACAAAATACATACACAGAGTATTCAGGTGTTTTTGTGTGTCATAGCAGTTTATAAACATTTATATCGTACATCATTTAGGACTCGAGGAAGTAAACAAAACACATACACAGAGGATGCAGCTTGGTTACGTGTGTCATATCATTTTGTAAACATTGATATCGTACATTTAGGAGCTTTAGGACTTTAGGGAGAAAACAAAATACATACGCAGATGATGCATGTCGGTTTTGTGTCTTCTAACATTTTGTAAACATTGATATCGTACATTTAGGAGCTTTAGGACTTTAGGGGGAAAACAAAATACATACGCAGATGATGCATGTCGGTTTTGTGTCTTCTAACATTTTGTAAACATTGATATCGTACATTTATGAGCTTTAGAACTTGAGGATGTCTACAGAATACATGCACATATGATGCAGGTCGGTTTTGTGTGTCATGTCGTTTTATAAACATTGATATCGTACATTAAAGAGAATAAGGACTTTAGTATGTAAACAAAATACATATTCTCATGCAGGTCGGTTCTGTGCCTCGTGTCATTTTGTAAACATTGATATCATACATTTAGGAGCTTAAAGACATAATGAGGTAAATAAAATTCATATACATATGATGCAGGTCGGTTTTGTGTCTCATATCATTTTTTAAGCATTTATATCGTACATCAAGGAGCCTTGGCAATTTAGGAGATAAACAGATGATGCAGGTCGGTTTTGTGTCTCATATCATTTTGTAAACATTGATATTGTACATTTAGGAGCTTAAGGACTTAATGAGGTAAACAAAATACATATACAGAGGATGCAGGTCGGTTTTGTATCATAACATTTTGTAAACATTGATATCGTACATTTAGAAGCTTAAGGTCAAAATGATACATACGCAGATGATGCAGGCCGGTTTTGTCTGTCATATTATTCATATTATTGTATAAACGTTGATATCGTACACGTTGAGCTTTATTCAAGTATGCATTGACTATTATATAAACGAATCTCATTATTGGTAAATGAGTATGCAACTGTACATATTGAATGGAATGTTTAGGTTTAATATGATTGTACTTGTTTTTGCAATATACCGATAAATGCAGCGAGATACTTATGTAAATTTATTTACAATATTTAATAATAATATAAATAAGTATGTGAAGAGACGACCAGAGAGGATTAATTGTATTAAGATTAGTGTGGTGAATAATTATTTTGCTAATGATTATGTGATCGTTACCTCCGCCGAGGAAGGTTTTTTTCCGGCGTTGGTTTGTCTGTGTGACTGTTTGTTTGTTTGTTCGTCCGATAACCTTTCGCCAATAAGTGATGAACATATTACACTTTCTGGAAATGTTGGAAATGTGCAAACGAACAAATGAATATATGTTGATAGCAATCCAGGTCACCGTTTGGATCCAAGGTTCTAAATGGATATTGTATTATTGGAAGCTGGGATAAATTGACTCTCTTGGTTGTGTTTTCTAGTTTAATTATATCAGACGTTTTGAGTGTTAACGTAAGAACATATTTCGTCTACAGGTTTTAGGCAGACTAGGCTTCAGTGGCAGCGTCAAGGACTTTTTTGCTTCTCTTCGAAATGATTCACGATTTATCATAAAATCACCGGTAAATATATGCACTTGCTTATTAAACTCATTAAAATAAAAATACAATAACACCCATTTAACCACAAATTGACACATATTACAAGGCTAATGCTAATGTAATATTAATTATATGCAGTACCACCATATTGATTTGTGTTTGAGATGATCAACACCAATTGTTAATGTATATTTTATAAGTAGTGAAGCAATATTGCATTTAATATTATTTTGTACAATAATGAAGGATAATAGCTATTTTTTTTAAATAAGTATGTTTAAGGAACCTGTTTGAAATGACTTCTCTTCAACAATCAAATAATAAACAGTTCATGTGCTTATGTATATTTCGTCAATCCAACGTATCTGAACGTGTTTCAGGAAGAAACCATTCAAAGATATGAGTCCATTATAAACGACCGAGTGAAACCGAAACTCTCCAAATTTTTCAAAGACATTCCAAACAACCGGGTTGTGTAAGTATATATATTATCTCACACCATGTTTCATAGCATATAATTAAAACCTTCAGGTACAAGTGCAAATATTGTCTGTCCGGTTTCTTAGCATTGTTCATAAATCTCAGACGGACGGCTAACGTGCGGCTGTGGTCATACCATTTCTTTTGAAAGGAAATGCAATACCATGTTACTACATGTAAGTGTAAAGTAATTTTAGTTTTAAATAATCACAAATTAATAGTGGCGCTGCATTATATAATTACAACAATTAATGTTGACATGATTTAGTCATGTGGAATAACATCGCCATTACCATAAATTGTAAAATTTGACCTCGAGATAACTTTGGGGAATGTTTATTTGGAAATTGAAAATTGCTATAAGACATACACATTTTACCATATCATCTTGCAGTACCGTGGCAAGCCTTAGTGACATATGTGAGAGAAGTTTATCGTTTCACATTGATAGCGAAAGGCAATGCTATATAATTGTCACGTTTCAATTAGTCTGGCTTATGTTTTAACAAAAGCGGTTATTCAACGCCCTTCCAAGTAATTGGCTAATTGTGCACGTTATCGGGCAAAATAAGGTTAATAACACAGATTATTCACTATTTTTGTTGGCATGATTAACAGGGTCAAGCCTATGCCGTACGATGGTCCAGCGGGCACATATTCATTTGGTTCTCCCGACGGCTCCAGGCCTGGTGTATTCTATGCTAACGTCAGGAGGCCAGAGGATAAGTAGGTGACATTATTACAATTAAGTTTATGTTTTATTGAAAAGTGCATAACCTGTCACACTTCAGGCGTTGACATTCGATGGGATGCATTTCAGTCGTCCAATTAGTTTGTATATGTTATATCCTAAAACAAGTTTTATTGTAATGTTTTAATAGTTTATGTTGGTTTTTGTCTTTAGTTTCTACTTATTTGGTCCTACTCCCCGAAAATAATCGCTAAATTGTGTTTTATTACATGAGCATGTATTAATCTCCACAAAATACAATTCCCACGTGTGAAAGAACCGTGTTTGATTGTTGTAATTATATGATGTGTCCTGACTCTATAATGCAGGGCCACTATTAATTTGTGATTTGTTATTGGCAATGTCCACCTCCGATTTTCGCATTTTTGTTCCGATTTTAAAGCCCCACCTACAACATGCCTGCTTTGGTGCTGCACGAAGCGGATCCAGGTCATCATCTGCAGGTATCTAATCAAACTGAATCATTAGGTGTTTTGTCAAATGAGTTCTTTGGGTTTGCCAGTGTTATTACTGATAATCTTCACTAAATGTGTTCTACCTAAATATTGTTATAACGAGAGCATTATGGTAGTAGTGGTGCTGGTGCTGGTGGTGGTGATGATGATGATGATGATGATGATGATTATGATGAACAAAAATGCTGAAACTATTCGAGTGTGTTGACGATAATGATAAATATGATGATTACAACGGTGATGAAGTAGAGGTACTTATGTATGTTCTTACAATATTTGCAGGACATTTATGCCCAGGCGGCGACCGGGATCCCAATGTTTCAAAAAGTCATCGACTACACGAAATATTTTACCATTCCACTACATTTTCCATACTACACGTCGTATACAGAGGTAAATTTACGTCCATTAGATTCTGAAATGCAATTTCATTAGTAACATACTTATCAACTTATCGACGTTATTCTAATAAATAACTATTAAAACGTGCGTCTTCCTGCAATAGAGCTAAACGTAAGAAAATAAAACAAAAACAACAAAAAAATAAAAATATATGTTTATCGTCAATGTCAGATTAAGCAATCTTGCAACGTTTCAGCTTACAAAACTTGCTGTAAAAATCCATTAAGAGTTAAACCAAATTGTGACAATTGTGTACTAACATAGACGTTTAAATTCAAAACGTACTTAGTTCAATATCTGCAGGAGAGAACTCTTGATGGCAGAACAATGGCCTTTATTGACGGCAAGCGATTTATGCCACAAATAACACAGCACTATACAAAACAACGTTACAAACACAAAACACAAATATAGCATTGTGGTTTTAAACCGGATAAAACCGGTTTTCAAGCCTTACAAATTAAAGCCGTTGACATTTATCTTCCAGGGCTGGGGTCTTTATGCAGAGGCACTTGGAGAAAAGGATCAACTGGATATATACCAAGATGATTACGAACTGTGCGTTGACGCCGTTTTTGTTTTACGGTTTTACGGTTCCATATGTGTAAACTATATTATGCCTGTGAACAAAAGAATAAGCATTGATAAATAGTTCTCCGGACATTCAGACAGTTTCATAATAGACTCCTTAATTGTATTAACATATCAATTATAGTTAGATAACATTCTAAAATAATCACTAACTAACATTTCTAGATGTATGATACTTGATACGTTGTATATGCTTCAGGATGGGACGCTATAGTTTCGAAATATTCCGAGCATGCCGCCTGATAGTGGACACTGGCTTACATTACTTCAAGTACGGTAACATGGATGATGTGATAGATATAAAAATATAACCGCACTATTCTAAATGACTATTAAAGCCGCAGACCAGAATTATGTTTATAAAAATAAAACTGCAGAATCGCTTCTAATGGACATCTTACCTATCAAAATACAAAACACGCATTGAAATCGGTAAAATAATAACGTTTTGGTAACTTTTTATCGTATAGATTCTGTATGCGGTAGCTGGTGATGCCTCTGGAGTAAATCAGCATAATCAGCATGGACACTATTGTATATTCCGTTCGTAACAAGCGTTTTCGAACATAGACAATATAAAATGTCTTGTGTAAATGAGAAATAGTTTTCAATCGAATAAATACCACAAACGTTCATTAGAACTATTGCCAATTTACGCTGAATTGAATTATTATCTATGGACTGCGGCTTAATAAATCGATGGTTGAAAACCAAAACGTACCAACTCCTATTGATTTTAGTGGCAGTTGGTAACTTCTGGTTTTCAACCCTTGAAATGATCATTAATGAACAATGCCATATTCCATTGCACATACATCAACTATCGTTCATTTTATTTATATTTTTGTCTTTAATTTTTTAACATTTTAATGAATTTCAAGAAACCAACATGTATCATGTATGACACGCTGTCTCTTTATGTTTCTACATATTTATATTATTTTTAATAACATGGATTGTTTGTTTCTTTTTATTATAATCGATTGTCAAATCAGCTTCTCCGATTAAATAAGATGGTATAACATTTGTGTCATATGTCATAATGACATGCGTACAATACATAAACAAGCTACACGTATATGACGTTTTATAAGCGGTTTTATACAGTTGCCTCGTACATGAAATCCTTATATACATGTACTTTTTCATGACAGTTGGACCCGTGATTCGGCAATCGAATACATGTTGAATTACACGTCGTTCACACGTGACGCCGTGCAGATTGAGATTGACCGTTACATCACGTGGCCCGGGCAGGCGACCGCGTACAAGATTGGGGAGCTGAAAATAAAAGAGTTACGCGCCTTTGCGGAGCAGGAGCTTGGTATGCATTTGGCATACTATTGTTTGTTGTTTCTGGCGTAATAACAACCGTAAACGAAAATACTGTGAAATGACAATGATATGCTTCTTTCACCATTTAATAAATTTTGATAAAAATAGTGTGTTCAATTATACGCATGACATTGTAACTATATTTACCCAAAAATAACAGATGAACATAATTTGATTGTTAATGTATTCATTTATATTTCTGACAGTTATGGCTTTGTTTGTCGGATGTATTCTGCGTTTTCTTTAACAACATTCGAACTGAAAAATCGTTATCCTAAACAATACACACAATTTCATCAGGTGTTTATCTGTTATTTTATTAGGCCCTGTGTTTGACATAAGGGACTTCCACTCGGTTGTGTTGGACAATGGTGCGGTGCCTCTGTCAGTTCTGGAAAAGCTTGTCAACGAATGGATACATCAGGTCAAATCCCAAGGCAAGTTCATGTTTGTATACTAACTCTACAGTTAGGATTTATCGTTCAATATAACTAAGTTTAGCACCAGCTTAGTAATAACACAGTTTTCTAGTTGCACACACTACATTGTAATGTTGATGTCAAAGCTATTTACTCATAAGGTGCATGGTACTGACATACGCCTAAACTAATGTGTTTCATACAAATAGACCTAGTCATCTGGTATCGATAATTTTGATGATTGGTTCCGTTACAAGAATAAAAATGAAAAAATAAATAAAAAAATTGATTATGGTAACGTTAAAAGGAAATAATATTAAATTATATGGTCGTATGAAACAATACTGCTGTAACAGCTAGCATACGTCAGTATATTGTAGTATCGTCTGTCAACTACTAAGGCTGAAACAATTTGCAATCCTTTCTATAAAGTCGTATTTATGCTACACTGGGGGTAACAATGAGATTATAAGGTCGACAAGATACAAACCAAAGAGCTAAATAAATAGTCCAACCGCGCTACTTTCCGTGTGTGTTGCTTGTCACACGCATGCATAATAGTCCTAAACGAATGTGTCGAGTTGGTCGGACGGGATTGTAAGCAGGACCCCTATTCACAAAGCTCCTTAGGGAAAACTTAGAAAATTCCTTAACTGAAGTCAGTGACAGTTCCGTGTAAAGGTAATTGTACATTCAGAATAAGTAATTGTACATTCCAGTATTTTAAACTAGTAAATTGTGCATACATGATCCGGTATTTAACCTTTTTAAAAATATAAATAACTGGATTTCACATAGAAAATTTGATCTAAAATGTTCACTTACATACAACTTAAGTTAAGATTACCCTTAGCAACATTGTGAATAACGGCTTTGAATATTATTCACAGAAACTATCGAAAAGGTATCCAGCGATTACTGGTCTTGGAGGCTATCTATCTCGAGGGAGTACTCCACCTCCATTGGTACCTACAAATACAATGACAGGCTCGACTCGTACACCTATGAGAAGCTGGAGGACATGAAGGTAGGGAGAAGTTGGATATGAAAGTAGAGAGAAGTTGGATATGAAGGTATAGAGAAGTTGGATATGAAAGTAGAGAGAAGTTGGATATGAAAGTAGAGAGAAGTTGGACATCGCAATACTGTAAATCGTGAATTGAAAGCCAGCTTTCTTTGCACATATGCTGATGACACCTTCTGGCCTTTAACAGACAAACTGTAAGAAAATGAAAACCATAAGAGCATGGTTATAACTATCATCAATATAAAACTTAAGCTGCATCAGTAGGAGATAACTCGTATTTAATTTAGGAGCACGTTCTTTATTTAAGGCAAGTGACCTTTTGCCTATACAACATAACACAATACGAAAAACAAGTAACAAACACAATTAATTAACACACACTTATGAATACAAATAAGGTCACCGCCTTGGAACGGTCACTGTAAAGCATTGGTATAATGACAACAGAACTGGTCCTGACAAATGTAGGTGACACTTATTGTTTAACGATTTAATCGTTGCTGAAAATATATAAGCAATTGCTACTAGATGGTTGTACAACGCATTAAACTAGCATAATAAAGAACGTTTATTTAATGATAAGTAGTGATATATAGAAAACTATCAGTGAGATATATCCCTATATCACTCACAGTGAGGGACTACTTTTCGGGGTCCCGATTTAATACAGTAAATAAAACGTACCGTCATCAATTCCGGGCTCGAAACTGTGAAATGACGTCATTATGTTGACGTCATGACGTTATGATTTCCGCGAAATTTTCCAAAAATGTAAAACAAAGGTTAAAACAGCATAAAATAAAAAGAAAATGTGTTTGTTTTCGGTGTGATAACGCATGATATCATCACCGGAAAGAGAGACAAATAACATGTATTATTAATTGTCTCCCTTGCCGGTGATGATATCACGCGTTATCACACCGAAAACAAACAAATATCCTCTATTTATTAAACTAAAAAAATAACACATTAATAAAGTAATAATAATTTAATAAAAAAATAACAGATTGACCTTCATGAAATATGATAATGTTTCAGTATATTCCATTGTACCGATGTATTACCATCGATTGCGTACTTTTATATTGATACAGGTTCAAGTAGACGGCTTTTTAAAACGCTTATCGTGGGTAAACAACTCGGCTCTAACAGGGGAAAAGCTGATATCATTCAATGTTCTAAGGAGTATCCTAGAAACCGTTCGAGATGGATACGAATGGAAAGACTATGAACATTTCATTGTTATGGTTATGGTTAAAGTAAATATGGCAGTTTGTAAACCGACCTGTTGATTCCATGAACGATGTAAGCCAATATTTTGCACCATTATGTGTTAAACGTTGGCATATTTCAAAGGGTCATACCTACACATACCAGCTATGAAATATTAAGAGTTCGTATACAGATGCGTTGATTCAGTGATAAAGATATGTTATGCAAATATTATGCATAATACTGTGTTAAACATTGGCACATTTGAAAGTTTCATACCTATCTAACAGCTATTACTACATATATCGTTTCATTGCGTGTGTCAAACACGCATTAATATTTTAATAGCTATTTAAATTAAGTACTTCTACATATTTCAATACTTTGTAATGGTCAGGAAGATCTATTAGTATCTAATACAAAAACTACTTTTATTTCCGATGATTTATAGGGAAAAATCAGTGAAAGAAAATTGTAATTTACTGTTCTAAAACAGTCAAAATAAAATTGGTAATTTACTGTTTAAAACAGTGAAAATTACCACTTTAATAGTAGAAATGTTTTTTACCGGTTCGGAAAATACCAAAATAACACATTTTTATGCATAGAAAAGAAACTTTGTTGGTTTCGGTAGAATATCGATTGTCAATTCATTCGTGATAAAAAATCACGAGTAAATCAAAAATGCCGCGCCACTCGTGAAAATATAAATTTATATGATAAATCGTGAATTACAATCGATATTCTACCGAAACCAAAAATATACTCCATTTAAATGCATTGCTATCATGACAGCTATCAGCCTTTGAATCCAATCAACTTCATGGAGCTTTGGTTTGTCGGCCTCGACTTATTTGTTTCAACGCAACCGTTCGACACAGAGGGTGACTTTGTGAACTATGTTCGGAGGCTGGAAGGAGGTCCCCAACAGGTATTTATTAGAACTAGGGCCTGCGTTTGTTGATTTTTTAGGTTTCTCAGACTCGCTGAAACGATTGATTTTGAGCATACAAAAATTGGTACACAAACAATAGTGTAAAATTAATAAACCAAAAACATGATAAAAATAAATTATTTCCAACGATGCCGTTTTCCGTATGAATTATAAACGATAGGTTTCCATTAACAATTATAATTAATTAAAAGTAAAAACAACTTCCGTAAATATTTCATGTTATATTTCAGCTGGAAGAAATGATGAACTTGAGTCGCCGAGCAATTGCTAATGGTCATACCAGCCACAATGCATCAGTGGTAAGTTTAGCATGTGCACCGTTTTAAAGCACCCAATGGCAGTTTCATCAGTTTAATTGACCGTTTCAGTGCGGAATGTATATGATTTATGTCTAAAATTGTTCAGGGATGTTAAAACACCATTGATGTTAATTACGAGTATGTACACGATTATGAAATCGGTTTGCAGGCTTAAACAATAAGAACCAACCCACATTGCATTTACCATTTTCAGATACATGTCACTTGAAGTTGTATTACAGGGCTGGTATTCACAAAGCTCCTAACGGAAATCTTAACTTAAGTTGTACTTAAGTGGAAATTTCAAATCAAAATTTCTATGTGAAATCCAATGATTTCCGTACAAAGAAGGCTGCAGTTATAAATATATGAGCAGTATTTACACGTTTACAACGTTTTATGTTAAAAAACCTATACACGAAACAGCCAGAGACTTAAGGAATTTAATAAATTTAAGGAATTTACTTAAGTTTTCCCTACGTGCCCAGAAACATCTTAAGTTTACCTTAACTTATTGTCACTTGAGTTGGAATTCTCCAATTGTGTTATGCGTTTAACGATACCAATACATGTGTGAATCCCTTCACTGTGAAACAAGCAAATGAAAATAAATTAGCTGATAATTAATAAAATACTAAGAATAATTAACTGTGCAAACTAAATCAAAAGCTAAATAAAATGATGCATTTTAGGTTACGTATAAAATATTACTTAAGATGTGTTTTGACAATGACACCAGATGTCAAATATTTTCACACATATATTTAATGTTCAGTCGCGTGTTCCCGGAAACATAGACGACATGGTTAAACCACCGAAGGAATCGGCACTTTATACACCATTTTTAGACTACGGCAATGACATTCTGAGCAACAGAGCGTACGTATGCAACTGCAAGTACACGTTTAGTTTTGTGTAAAAAAGTCAGTTAATTCAAAAAGTGGTATGTATTATTACTTTTAGTATGTATATGTTTAAGTTCTTTTGTTAAAGGGAATACTATCCGAGAGACTTATGTCAGTAAAGTCCAGTTCCCAGATCGATCAATTCGATTGTTCGGGTCGCCCCAATATCCCCACCAAGGCCGACAAACGGCTTGATTGAGTGGTCTTGAACATGAGTGGTTTTCCACGGCTACTCAATCGTACACCACTCACGAGTCCTACACGACATAAACCCGACAGCCATTCCGATATGCACAGGATTTTTATATCGATCTATACTCGATATTGATCTTGACACGATATTTTGTTATATTAAAATGCAATTGGCAAAGTTCTAAATTAACTATAGTTTGAATATTTTAGGAACTTCATGGACCATTATGTAATGCATTCTACATAAAACGCATTATCGAAAACATGATTGAAAAGCTAATTTAAGACCCGAATAAAGATAATATGTGGCCTTTATGTTTAGGGCAGAAATTTGCAGCTTGTTGGTGCTATGAATGATAATTATATTTTGACATTGGTAGCACATGTAGATGGAGTTTTCTGAAAGAATAATAACGTTATTATTGCATGTGTGCTTAGGGCAGAAATGGACACACGACTACAAAACGCCATTATTGCATTCAATACAGCGCTACTGGAAGTTAAATCGTTCCTTATCGACGTAAGTTTGTGTTACATGTTAGTCTCCAATGTTCCTTTAAAGTATTGTTTTGTTTTGTGTCAACTATTTCAAAACGGTATTGCAGTAATTTTGCTTAAAGATTGAAAAGACGTGTTCGCTTAGCATATACCGTAATGAGTTCTGATATATATATATATTGTTTAATGTATATATCCATTTTGACACATTGTTACTATAATAGCAAATGTATGCTGATAAGCTAGTATTAAACGTGTTTGAGAGAACAATATAAAACTGAATTTATGGTATATAAACGTTGTTCAGGAATACATGCCTTCCACACGTCCCGGTCTGGGTATAGGAAGTCTTCCACGGGGCAAGGAAAACTACCAAGCTTGTCTCAGATTTCACACGTCTACAGACATAACGGCAGCGGATGTCTACGCCAAAGGCGTGGAGGAAGTGGATCGTATTGCTAAACTCATGAGACAGGTATGTGGTCATAAGGATACACGGCGAATTATAGACACTGATAATACTTATATTAAACCATACCTTTGTATGCAGTGCTTACCTGGTGTACACATATAATGGGTAACTGACCTTTCAGAATGATGATGCCCTACTGAATACTGGCCGAGACTGAAAGTGGCCATGTACCAAATAATGTGCCACCATACGCAATAGCAGGGTTGTAATATATGTTATTAAACAAGTGATTTAATACAGACCCTGTTATTTCTCCGAGGGCAGTCGTATTGGCCCAAGGCCGGACTATTTATTAAATAACTGCTCACTAATATAATGTTTGTAGATTTTCTTCAGATATGTACCTTCAGAAGACATGTTGTTCCGATTTTGATAATTGTTCGTATTTGCAATTCAAATGTGTCTGCTGCAAAAAGTACACTTGTAAAATTAGCAAACATTTACTACTAGCACGTACCCGCTTAGGTCAGACAGCACCATAAATCCCAGTAAAATACTTACGAGTATTTCATTCAGCCTAATGAAAAGAAAACGTATTAGCAAATCACCTTTACTCGCCAAGAACCATAATGGGTGCACTTCCACACATTTCAGCTACGAATCCTTATCACCTTTTCGACTGTGTCTAAATAGCCAGTCAAATTCAGTAAACATGCGGTCTTAAGTTTTCGGCCCGTGCCGATGAATGAATCAGATTTTGGCACTGTTATCGAGGAGGCCAAATTTGTATTATTTGAAGAGGCAACTATTGTGTTTCAGGGTATATAATGAATAGTTACGTATTTAATAAATTACATTGTAAACTGAGTTCGAACATTTTCAAATTGGTGTAGAAATAGACACAGAGTCATTAAACTTTCTAACATGATTGTTGAATTGCAAAAAGATTTAAATGCACTATACTCTGCACTGTGTTCTAATCATGTGATACACTATACATTTGTATTAGGCTATTTGTCAATATATAGCTATATGTTGTTGGCGTTCTTTTTTAATAAAATAGTGTATTAATGGTCTCACTAAGAACACACTATAATTATAGAGCAACATTTTTATTTTCCTGCGAATGCAGGTGAAGTTTCTCATTAGCAGCATTTCTCATTTAGAAGCTGAATTGTATTATGTTTATATAATACTAGTTCATGTACACGTATACTATTTATACGTGGAATTGACTTGTTCTGTGTTTCAGAAAATGACCAAAATAGGGTTTCCAAACACAACAACTATATCAGAGATGTATACAAATTTGTCAAGTGACCCGAAGTTTCTCTTTTACAATCCAGTAAGTTAAAATACTTCGGTTTTTTAAATATTTTTATTGCGAAAACTATATAGACCAACGCACGTTCATTTAATATAACTATCATATATGAATGGTACAAAATGAAATGTCAATATTTAAAACTTTCTCGTGGTGCAGTTCAGTTTGGAAATAAATATTATATACTAATTAATCTTGAACTCGGAAAGAACATATATTACGATATGCATTCTATATCTGTGTTGATACGAAGAGCATACTAAGCTACATAACACGGTATCATATAAAGAATATTCAAATACCGTTGGAAACAATTAATATGTGTTCATGAAACATGCATTACACCTACTGCTATTGATATGTATTTTTAAAAATGCACATTTAAAGCTCTTGCTAATCAAATCTGGATGATTATGTTCGCAGGCAGATGCACTAGCGCATTTCAACGAGATCATTTTCGAGCGTATTAAGCCATTGATGCCAAAATACTTCAGCCATACCCCAGACTTGCCGTTAGAGTAAGAGTTTTTCATTTATATTTATTGCGTTGGAGCTAAGGAGTAATGATACTATTTTCAAAGGAGTAATGATATTATAAATATTACAACAGCCATCGAGAGATGATGTGAACAAATATGCACTGACTAAAGTTTTACATATCATATAAACATAATACATTAATACAAGTATTAAACTTAGCATATTCGAAACACGTATATACCAATATGAAACGGACGTTTTTACGTCATTACATAGGCTAATCAATTTTCAATCACTACGCACTTAGAAATCCATACAACTTTGTTGTTGGTCCACAGTTTATTATAGGCGAACTATTATACGATTGTCTTATTTTGAAAACTTTGACAGTTGGTAATCTCGGCTGCAGGATCAGTTGACTGAATTAACATATGTTTGGTATAAAAGCTATAGGCAATTGGGTTCATTTGACTGAATGATATTTCAAGGAGTTCATATGTTTAATGCTATGAGGTTAATAAGTAAAACATACCAGTGAATGCTAATATAATCTTTCACGATATGTCCAGAGAATTCATGATAAGAAAATTTCTCTCTTGTTTTTTTTTTCAACAAATATGGAATAAAAATCAAATGTTGATTTCAGTGCAAGATCTTATTTTATTTCAGTCTATAGTGGGTATTAATATTTTCTATCATGTCATTATATGACCACTCATGAAATAAAACACGCGCTCACTCTGAAAACAACACATATCATATGTGTGCTATTGACGTAAACACAACCTAAGAACGCTCTAGTCTTATCTTACAGGGTTCGAGCCTCTGTCTCGGATGGCGTTGGTGGAGAGTACTGGACGGGTACCGCCGACGGATCCAGGCCAGGGATATTCTATGTCAATCTACACAGACCACAAGACAAGTACTTGCGTAAACCATGTTAGAAAACGAACAACCACTAAGGGAAATTGTGTATTCAGTTTTGGTCATTGACATGGAATGTTTAAATACCTGTTTTACAGCGTAGTGCTTTCGGACTTAGTATTTACCTTTTCTTTTTGTTTTATATAAACACGAACAATATTTGCCATAACAGTTTCTTTAAGGATACATGTATACGTTTTAGAGTCATGAGAAGTTTGTTAGAAATTGTGTTTAAATGAATTTAACTAAATTGATAAATAAAAAAAATCTATAAAAGTGTATTTTATATTATGAACAGTCCATGTATTAATAATAAAATAATATTAAGTTCTCAATAAAGAGTAATATGCATGCATGAATTTTCAATTGTTTTTCAGTCCCTCATATGGCATGGTCGCTTTTTCACTTCACGAAGCCTTGCCTGGTCATCACATGGCGGTGAGTTGCTACTGCGTGTAGTTATAAAACCACTGATGAAAAACATCGAAGTGCGTCGAAGTTTATACATTACAATATAATTTAAGAAAACATATAATGCGACTTCACGGAAATGTGAATGTTGTAAGAGTAAAAATACAAATAAGCCTTTATTAAAGAAGCACATTATTTGTTAATCATCTAATAAATATAATGGCATACATATTTGAGTAAGGAGTTATATAACAATGGATGCAAATCGTCCAAATTCTCTTCTGTTTATTGTTGCTTTTCCTTTTCCATTTTAAATACACGTTTCAATGCTGTGATTTAATGTTCTTTTTTTCAATGTATAGGAAAGTTACGGGCTTCTCGCCGACATACCGCCTTTCATGAAGAACTTCGAGTGGCTCGCATACAGCGCCCCTTACTTCTTTCCATTCTTCAACTCGTTTGGAGAGGTCAGTAGTTACCAGCGCGTAGTTTATTCATTCCAGTCTTCAACTCGTCTGGAGAGGTCGGTAAACACATGTACATGATTTATTCATTCCATTATTCAACTCGTTTGAAGAGGTCAGTAGTTACCTGCACATAATTTATTCATTCCATTATTCAACTCGTTTGAAGAGGTCAATAGTTACCTGCACATAATTTATTCATTCCATTCTTCAACTCGTTTTGGAGAGATCAGTAGTTACCTGCACATATTTTATTCATTTCATTATATAACTCGTTGTGAGAGGTCAGTAGTTACCAACACATAGTTTATTTTTTCCATCCTTCAACTCGTTTGGAGAGGTCAGTAGTTACCTACACATAGTTTATTTTTCCCATTTTCCAACTCCTTTGGTGTAATTGCCTTTCTTAAATGTAGTTTCCAGAAACTGTTGAAGTTTCTACATGTACCTTGGCATTTACTTTTCTGAAATGAATAATTGAACTTCTTTAGGGACACTATATGTTATGGGGTTTTAAACCTGTGATCAGAATTTCTATAATGGCAGTCAATATTTTGTTGATATTATTGACTTTTAATATACATCCAGGGCTGGGCTCTATATGCGGAGTTCCTTGGAGAAGAGATGGGAATATACCATGACGATTACGAAATGTAAGTTGGTTAAATATGCTCATCGCTGATATTAATAACAATGTTCTGGCATGCGACACAAAGAGTTAAATATCAAGTTTTGAATGGCATGCAGCATTTGTCCCTTAAGTAGTGTTATTTACGTCATGTCTTCATGACAAGTCGAGATTGATATAATGGCCTACTTAGGTGTAGACCACTGACATACAGTGTGTTGAGACTGCGGTGAAACTGCCTTGCAAAGCTGTTGAGTACATAAATGAACATGAAAAATTCAACAATAACTGGATGATGAAAAATCAACATTTTATGGCAAAAAAGCGCAAAGGAGTATTAAACACAAAATCAATATCGTGGTATATATTAAACGTTTCAAGTTTCTCCGACTAATCATGTTTGGCTCTTTCATATTATGGTTTAGGACTGCATTTTTATAAACATCACATGCTCCTTTGTTTATACTTAAAAACAACTCATCGATCTAAATAATTAGAAAAAGTAAATCGACTTATTAAAACAAATACCGACATTTCTGAAAGGAATATTGAATATGAAAGCTGGCAATGGCCACAAAATAATTCCGGATTCCTTTCAACTGGAGTCGACTCTTACCAATTTTGTTGACAATAAAAATGCTTAAATGGTGAAATGGTGCATTAACACGATGATAGGACTTACAAGTACACTTATAAACTGATGTATTTGCGTTTCACAGGCTTGGTCGTTACGGTGAGGAGATGCTTCGAGCGACGAGACTGGTGGTAGACACAGGCATCCACGAGTACAAGTAAGCAAATCATTTCAAACAGTATTAATAGTTTGGGTTTGTACGTTGGTCTTATTTTGGTGAACAAATCTGTGTTGTTTGTATTGTTTATCTGGATATTACAAATACATATATTAAGCACATTTACTTTTTTGATACATTTTGGTGTCTTTAACTCTATTCAACAAATACCTAAAAATAGTACGCAGTTTGAATTACATATTTATGATATGCTATTTAGTGAAATATCGAATTTTATTCGTTAAATGAAAATTTTTATATTTTCACTGTTGGAGCAGTGAAAATATAAGATTTTATATTTTCACTGCAGTGAAAATATAACATAAAACGGACTATTTTTCCATAAATAGTATCGATCTACAATTAATGGTTTATAACCCTTGGCAAATGTATATACATGTACAGTATGTACATGCATATGTTTACTTAAAGCAAATTTAGCGTCAACGACTCATAAAATATGGCAACATTTTACCACCATACTAACGAGTGACAGTTTTGGAATCATTTTTGACGTCATTTGTATGACGTCAGAATACACGAACCTGTGACGTGGCGCAATTTTATTTATCTATTGTCCAAAAACATATAATAAAAATAAAATGTGTTGATTTCGGTGTACGATCGTATTTAATTTCACTCGTGCTAATAGAAAATAGATATTTTCACTCGTGGCTGCGCCACTCGTAAAACTATCATTGTCTATAAACACTCGTGAAATAAAATACGATCTTACACCGAAATCAACAAATATCCTCTATATCACTTTTAACGTATTCATTGTATTATTCATGGGTTGTTCAGTTGGACGCGGGATCGCGCTATCGCCTACATGCTGAACTATACGGCTTTGACCCCTGCCGCCGCCGCCAACGAGATTGACCGCTACTCCACCTGGCCCGGCCAGGCCACTGGCTACAAGATCGGAGAACTGAAGTTCAAGGAGCTCAGGAAAAAGGCTTCTGACAGTCTAGGTCAGAATTGTTTTCCTTAGACGTCATTGGAGATTACAGAACATGTTTGCTGTATATGAGACGTATTTAAAGTTGTTTCTGATGATTGTTTCAATGTTGGCAAAATTAATTGTGTTGTTGTTTCATTTCATTTTCTTTATATAGTTCAACGAGGATTAAACCTTTTCTATAAAAGAAAACCATATCTGGCAAAATATCTCAAATGACAAATATAATAGCATTATTTGGCGTTTTTGAAAACTCACATACTGGTATATTTGCATCAATAATGTTAGTGCTTTTATTAATTTTATTAATATGTCATTTGGTGCAAACAAAACATCTAATGGAATGCCTTTACATATTTATACAATTTTATTTTATGAAGAAATAATCATTTTTGAACAGTGTAGATGAATGTAGAATACATGTTTGTAAATACGAACAAAATAACAATTCCAAGTTTCCAGACTTTCGAAATTTCAAATACATTGAAACACTCATATTTGTATCATGTAAATAAGTATAGCAGGGCAATTACCAAATTTCCGGATGTCATCAACATGACGTCAGTTCATTGAATGTATTTTCTTCTGCAGGTAGCAAGTTCAAGTTAGCGGAATTCCACTACACAGTCCTGCGCTACGGGTCGATGCCTCTGTCGGTGCTGGAGTACGTGGTAGACCAGTGGATTGCCGACCAGAAGGCAAATGGAGGCCAAGGTGGCGAAAGCGAACCTGATACGACCCCGACTAATGCTGGACCGGCATTCTCGTTCAACGCCTTCAATGTTGTATTTGTCGTTGTATATGCAGCTTTTCAACACTGGCTATAAATGAACATAGACTTATAAAACACAAACACCTTGGTAGGATGTGTTATATATACGTTAATGGCAAAAAATACAATAGACTGTTACATATGTTATCCAACATCCAAAATGAAACGAGACGAATACGTGTACATGTGAATCCACTTCTTAGTACGATATAATACATACATGTATATCATTGACTGACAATACAATACTAGGTCTATATAGATATGTATGCAATAATTCAACAATGAGCATATCTGACCAAAAACATATATATCCACTACAGGCACTTGATAGAATAAAAAAAATATATATCATTCAACAAAAGCAAAACAAACCCTATTAGCCTACTACCTACCACATATAGACGGTTTAGCACATATCATTGATCGCAACAAAATATATTAGGCGTGTCTTGGGAAAACCGGGCTTAATCCATGTGCGTAGTGTTGTCCCGGATCAGCCTGTGCAAGCTAATCCAGGACGACACTTTCCGCCTACAGTGGGTTTATGTTTAGAAAAGACTTCCTTGAAACAAAAAATACCATAAAAACGGAAACTAAATTTGTCTGTGCGGACTGCATAGGCTGATCTAGGAAGACCATTTACGCAGATGCATTAAGACCGGATCTCCCACGACACGCCTCATACATATATTTAAAACACAACAACAATTTTTTTAAAGTAGTTCACTGCTGAGCATTCATTTACAAACATAATTATATGTATTTTATGTCTAATCAGGTAATATGTATCCCTTGTTTTTCTGTGTTATCTGTTGTCTCAATGCATTCACCGCACATGCCTCGTCGTAGATGTCAATGTTAGGATGGTTCAGTTTAATCCAAGTCGATCTGTATTTGCTGTCGTTGATCATCTGTCTTACGTCAATGTCGTTTGGGGCTGCAACTTGTACTGTTTGTATACAATGTACTTTGTCTGTAATGTATGTATGACTTAATAAACACCGTTTAATTGAAACAAAATACTCGTTGCACTCGTTTGCGTATAGTTGGTCTGGTTTAATTTATAGAACATCTGATTAAAACGGCATACAAGAGTCACGAGTTACTAAACGGCTCATCAAATCGAAGTTTCAGACTTGGTAAAGATAGACAGAACATTAAAAGGTGCCCAGTTGGCATTTGGCAGTGGTGAATACCAGTCATTTTTATTGATACACTAGTAACTTGTTTAAAGACGTTCGCAACAAAAAGAAAATAATAAAAGGTTAATTTCTCCTTTTGTTTCATTTTTTCTTTATTGTATATAGGTTACAATATAATAATTTCATCTCTAATGTCCAGTTAAAATAAATATTTTTAATAGTAAAAGTTCATAAAGCTTATATAATAGTCAAAAACACAATTATGCAATGTATTTCCAAACAATTTAGTTTAGAAATGATCCATTAAATATCTCCATTCTATTGATACTTTTTTAATGTATGTTAAAACGAAACAATAAAAAAGGCTACACAGGTACCCTATATGAAATCCAATATTTCCCAAACAAGTTCGGTGAGCCATTCTTTTTATTAATGTTTTGGTGTAAGTATAAATTGATGCATTTCTGTGCGAAATTTTAAGAAAATCTATCGTTTGGAACAAAATATGCACTTGATAAAAATGAATTTTCAGAAAGCATTATTAGTTCTTATTTGATACACTTAAATGTCCAGTCAAATTCAATATTTTAAGCAGTAAATGTAGGTAAAGCATTTTTATTACCAAAATACACTTGTATATTGCCAAACACAAAGCATATACAAACATATCAGTTGAAACAACCATATCCTTATTTGCAAAAAACTATCCTATATACTTAAAACATTGATACAAATACAAACTGAAAAAGGGGCTTCGACAGGTACCGTTTTTGAAACCCAACATTTCTGGAACAAGGCCGGTGACCCCTAATTTTTAAGACTGTTTTAGTTTCAGTATGCAATGACGCATGTATGTGGGATCTTTTAACAAAATATGTCTTTTCGAACAAAAAATATCGGTATATTTGATAAATCAGTGATGTTTTCACAAGCATATTTAATGCATAATTAACCTCGTTAAGAGTCCATTAGAAGTTATTTGTTAAATGATAACTCTAGATAAAGCGAGTTTTATCATTAAACTGCATTTTTGTATGTAACCAAACGAAACATTTAAAAAAGATGCAATTAAAAATCATCATCTTTGTTTGCATATAAACGCTTTATATTATTCAACATTCGAAGTAACACAAACTTTAAAAAGGCTTCGACAGGTACCGTATTCAAAATTCAATATTTCCGGAAAAAGGCCGGTGACCCCTATTTTTTGAGACTGTTTTAGTTTCAGTAAGCAATGACGCATGAATGTGGGATCCTTTAACAAAATCTGTCGTTTGGAACAAAAGATATCGGTATATTTGATAAATTATTGATGTTTTCAAAGGCATATTTAATGCATAGTTGACCTCGTTAGTGTCCATTACAAGTTATTTGTTCAATGATAACTGTAGATATAGCGCGTTTTATAATTAAACTGCACTTGTATATAACCAAACGAAACATTTAAAAAGATGCATTTGAAAATCTCCATCTTTGTGTGAATATAAACGCTTTAATTTGACAGAAAAAAACCGAATAATTATGAATGTGCATATAATAATACATACACATATATAGGTATATCGGTAAACAAGCAAGTAACCATTCCAATAAACGGTGTCATGGTCGCATAGTGTTTTATATTTAAGTTCCATGTTTTCTGTTGTTTTGATTGCATTGCATATTGTCGCATGCGTTGTAATATTCCTATTTGTTGTATTAATTTAATGGCAATTACTATTGCAGATATTGGTGGTAACTCTCTGTCACATTGGTATAACAGAGGCATTCCCTTTTGAACCCAGACTCGTGCTTCTCGGTTTGCGAATGCGATGTAAAGACGAAATATGATTCCTTCGGCAATGACAATGTCATCGCAAATCATTGAAGTCACCAAAATCTTCAATCATATCCTAAGTTCAAATTGCAAAGTTCACCTGTAGGATTTTACATTCCGAGAAATTAGATCAGTCTTGCGTTAGACTCTAACGCCTTGATTGACTTTCCCCCAAACGTAGCCGGCGAACTGCCGCAATGGGAACGTATTCAGAAGTTCAGATTTCCTTTTCAAATAATAATATTTCGAACGTGTATAACAATGCTTTTGTCGGTCTTGAAAATATCGAGCTAGACATATCTTTATCAGGAAATAATTTGACAACGGTGCCAGCTGCGTTGTTGACACTGCCTAAACTAGCGAAATTGTCACTTGAATATAACCCAATAATGTCATTCGATGCGTTCGTCATCAGCAGTCTACTGCCATGGAATTACGTTGGAACTGAACAATCTCAATGTCGAATCTTTGTCTTTGTACGAATATGGCGTCCATGACTATCATAAATTTAATATCAGCGGGGTCAATTGGAATGCGTTTGAATTAGATATTGAAGAAACTAACATGACCGTATGTTTTGCATATATATATATATATATATATATATATATATGTAATCGTGACCATAGGGCGAAGTGTATTAAAAACCAGTACTATGGCGAAATTTTCTAACTTCTTTAAAATAACTACGTCTCAAATAAAAATGCACTTTTAACACAATTTAAACTTGTACATTAGCAGGAAAATAAATCTTTTTTTCTAATATTGACTCTTCATTGGCGAAAATTTGAATTGATCCTTTAGGCCTTAATTCTATTCGACTTCGTTTCGATACTTGGGAGAAAGGGACTTGATGCGGAAAAACACGTTCTTCCGGTTTGCTTTCTTAATTAGACTGCGATACATAAATATAAGTTTGCATTCAATGAATAAACCGTTATGAAAATATGTGTGGAAAAACTAGATAATATAATTTTAATATGTACATATTTTTCTCAACAATCTAATTATATTTACTTCTTTTTCACGCGTGTATTTGATGAAGTGTATTTATAGAGTTCTAAAAATATAAAATGTATATTTGATATATCTATAGACTTAGGGGACCTCGAATATTAAAATACCAAATGTTATTATCTTTAAATAATTGACTCGTGTTGGCTTGTTCTCCATTACCATATAAGAATTGCAACCGAACTGTTCATTTGGAATATTTTAACCACGCGACCGTGAGCGTTCTACATGTGTTCGCCGAATAGACATTCCTTTCGGGTGCTCTGATTGTCTTTTTAGAAGTATTATGTTGGGTTGCAGGACACGCATCGTCTGTGAACAAATAACGTTTAATTGAAAGTAATAATGATTCATTTTCCGTAGTATGGATAGCATAATAGTGTCTGTATAGCTAACGGTATTGTGTGAACGATTTCTGTCATTTCCAGCATTTAGTTGTTTTCTGTAGTTTTTACCTCAAGTTTGATTCTGTATTGTTGATCGTGTCATATTTCCAGCATTATGTCGAAGTGTAGCGCTTACAGCTTGCAGAAAATGCGAGTCAGTGATATTGTTACACCCCAACAGGTGTAGGTGTCTGCTGTTTGTCTGAACAATCATTTTTTGAAGCACAATCATTTTTTGAAGCACATCCTGCTCCGATTACATCTTTTGGTACTATATTACTTTAGATATATTGTTATACTTGTAAGTATAATAATTATGTTAATGTCTGGAGTTTTTTGTGACATTTGATGCTACACAAGCAGTATTAAATTGAAATAACTCCATGACAAATCCCGAAGAATTGTTCTCAAATATATACCTCAAATGTATCAACTGACTAGCTTTTTCAAATTTTCTACGTTATTTTCCTTTCTTTATTCATGTATTCAGTAACAATGTAAATAGATATGATGGACCACATTTTCCGACTGCATATATGTCAAAGGTGGGTAAAATGATACCTATTTTGTCCATAAAGTCAAACATTTCACATTTTATTGCGAAAATTGAGATCGGTGTTTTCATTGGGGCATGAAAGAAAACTATCCGATTTAAGTGCTTTGCATTTTTAACCGCATTTTGATATCATCTATTCTTAAACAGTCTGATTTTTCTTCAACCATTAGTTTCATAATATCAGGTTCGTTTCTGAAACTGGGTTGATGTATCTTAAAGGTGTTATTTTAAAAGCAGGTAAAATATCTATTGGTCAGTGTTTGGGCAAATGTTTTTTTTTGTTTATTTAATTCACCATTGTTGTTTGTTAAAAGTATTTATTTGGTTGTTTATCCTACAGCAACGGGTACATTCAGTTTTGACTTGGGACAATAAGAACCGCATATGCGCCCATGGGTATATACAGTACATGTGGTATGGTTTTTTTTACTGTGCAGTAAACAAATATGTTAGTTTTAGCTCTCTCTTAATATGCAATCTGGACACAACTTTCTCTCCACATTTAATATAATTTTATTAAAAGAAGTACTTACTTACGTAATATAAATAGACATGGTAAACTCCACACGAGCTTATGCCATGGCGGTTCTTGTGTCTGTTCGAGAGTAAACGTTTCCTTAAAATGACATCTCTTCTGAGACCAGTGGGCCAATTTTGATGACACTTCACAGAAATGTTTCTTGGGAAGTCATCTATGAAAGCTGCCCAAAGGGTTCCACTCCGTTGATAAACATGGAAGCCAGGGACTATTTTTATTTATATGACTATATTGAAAACTTTGCAAATTTTCTTGACAGAAACCACTGGTTGGGTTTCCAAATAATTTCACAGAAATGTTCCTTGGGTGTAATTCGATACCCACTCAGGTTGTTTTTCTTTATGTTTTTTTTAAATTCAAAATTCTAATAATGTAGTAAATTATTCAAACGTTATATATTGTATACGCCTTTATATTGCTGATTTCTGTAACATAAAAACATTTAAATTGCTGAAAGGATCACTTTGTGTTGACATAGTCCCTTTAAGTATAAAATGACATGTTTATCATGTTGAAGCAGGATTTGGCTAGTTTAATCAAGCCATGGTGGTACAAAATGACACAAATGTTGGAAATGAATAATTTAGGCTTCGTTATTACATTTTAAGATTGTAATCCTGTCATGATTAATCTTACAGACACATGATATCTTCCCGGTATGACTGCCGAATAAATGGGTGCCAAGGTGACACAACACATTAACCATTGTGTTAGATGAGAAAGTGTTGTACTTTTCATTGATGAAATAAAATTTGTGAATTGCTTTGATATACTAATAGTTAAAAAACATGGTTATGATAGAGGAAAAGCACACTGGTTTTGCAAAAACAAATGCCATATGTTTAAGTTCTTCATTGTCTGCACAGCAGGTTTTTTTTTTTTGGGGGGGGGGGGGGGGAACAAGTAATTTCCTCAAAGAACCCACAAGTCACAATAACAACAATTGCCGCGAGTGTGTAATTCACATCAGGAATTGAATTAAAGACATTTTGCTCAGCTGGGAGTGCATTAGCCATGTAAAACTTAAGTTTGTACGGTTGCACAGTGGCCAAATTTGCATTGTTAAATGCCCCTTGAAAAGTTTCGGGGGAGCGCACAGTTGACGCAATTTCAGGGTCGTAGCTATCTATATATTCATGTGGATTCGCAATATTGTTTCAGTTATGCAGACCCCCCCCCCAGACCCCACCCTACTATAGGATTTTGAAAAAAATGTGAATATGGTGTATTATGAGCATTACTAGATACATTGTACTTATGAAGTAATGAAGATCTGCATATTAGGATAACTGACAAAAGATTTATTTACTTCGAACATTTTACTCTCAAGTAGAGCTGAAACAAACACAGTCTTATTTTCTGTCCTTTTTGCAAGCTAAACTGCACAATTACACTTTCAATGTCAATGTCTATAATTATGTCAGTACACAGTAGGTTCTTAAACTGATCGGACTTACTTTTAATGGGTAGGTGTAAAAATATATATATGTGACCTGAAATTTAGTAGAATTATGCCCCTTTTCGTAGTTAGAAATTCAGGTTAAAGTTTGCGTGCAACAACTCCATATTTCTTTATCTACTACAGATATTCAACTGAAACTTCACACATGTCTTCAGGGTCATTATGTAAGGTCATTGACCAAGGTCGTTAACTCTGACCTGCAATTTAGCAAAAATTTGCCTCATTCAGGTTAAGGTTTGCGTGCAACAGTACAAACATATCGAGTGCGCTGTCCTGTGACAGCTCTTGTTAATAATCAAGCTATTAACTATGCCCCACATCAAAGATGGCAGGGTATATTGGTTTGCTAATGTTGGTTGGTTGGTATTAATATTCGTTTCCGCTCAATTAGTCCAACAATTTTCATCTTATCTTCACCAAACTTCATGAACATGTTTGTGGGCATAATATCTAGGCCAAGTTTGATAATGAGCCAAACTTTAGGAAAACGTTTGTTATAAAATTATCTCAGTCAAGTTCTTTGCAAAGCGCAATAATCAGCTAAATCGCACTCGAGTTATGGTCCTTGAATTATTTGATTTTCGCCCTTTAAGCCGTTTCGACTCTTTCACTGTCAAGTCCAACAATTGTCATCTGATCTTCATCAAACTTAGTGGAAATCTTTGTGACCACGGTGAAGTTGGATAATCAACCAAATCGTTCAAGTAACTGTAGAGTTATGGCCCTTTGATTATCTAGAATTAACTTTTTTAGCTGTTTCCGGTCTGATCTTAACCAAACTTGAATAAAATGTCTGAGATTATAATATCATAGACAAGTTTTATGATCATCTAAATTGCCACAGGAACCGCAGAGTAATGGCCCTTTATTTAACTAAAACTGTACGTTTTAGCAATGTTCATCTTATCTTCACCAAAATTGATGTTTATGCCCCCTATTAAAGATTGCGCGGTATTGGTCTAATAACCAGCCAAATCGCTCCAGGTTTTGTGGAGTTATTGCCCTTGAATTATATGAAATTGGTCTTTTTAGTTGTTTCCGCTCTCTATATCCAGCAATGTTCATCCAATTTGCAGAAGTGCTAAGCATGGTACGACAAGGAATCATGTGCAAGAACTCTAGATCTCTAGGTCAAAGGTCAAGGTCACACTAAAAAGTCAAAGGTCAAATATACGAATATAAGCCATAGACCTTGTCCGGTGTATAATTTTGTCCAGCAGGGTAGGAGGGTTAACCCTAACCCTTCGAATTACTTTTCAGAAGTGATAAGCATTCTGAGGTGGTATGTCACATGCAAGAACCAGATACCATGATCCAAGGTCAAGGTCACACTTAAAGGTCAAATATATGTATTCATGTTACAATTCATGTTAAGAGTCAGCATTTTCAAATAACTTGGTAGAAGTGATATAAGACAGTGTGTCGCGCTTTAAGCTAGGTCCACGGTCAAGGTCACAGTTTAAGGTCAAAGGTAAAATAATTTTGTCTGACATGGACATATTATCAAATTACTTGCCAGAAGTGTTAAGCATGATGAGATGGTGTGTCGCCCGCAAGAATCAGGTCCCTAGGTCCAAGATCAAGGTTGTACTTAAATCCTAGATGCTAGGGTGCGTTGCTTGAAGTGTTCGGTAGCTAAGTGAATGGCTAATCTCTCAATTATCCGGCCGTTATTTTGTAGGTATTATATAATCACTATAAATAAAACATGGAATTAGTGCATGTTTCTTTTGTAATGATTTTATCTTTTCTGCACATAGTATACACATTATATACACACTTTTACAGTATCATCTTAAATTTAAAAAAATAAATGAAGGTTTCTTTTAACATACATTTATCTGCATTTATTTTTTGGTAACGTCGTATACAATCACCAAAGTTAAATGCATTTTATGTAAAACAAGAGCTGTCAGAGGACAACGCTCTATAATTTTCAAAGTATTTTAGTTGGTACGTATTTTGGGAGTGGAAGGGGTATAAATTTGTTGAAATACAAAACTGAGTTATGGTAATTATTTCATCAAATTAATGTTTCAAGTGAAAACCTTTTGTAGTTGATAGCTTGTGTAGTTTTGCAGATATAAGAGTTTTGAATATAAACTTTAATCAGAAAATCTATGTGAACTGGGTTATAGGAAACGTTGCTTCTGATGCTGGAGTTGATGACACAATATATTCCAAGTTTCCAGTGAATAGCTTATGTAGTTTTGCAGTTAAAAAACTTTTAAATATAAACAAAATTTAGACATGTACACCGTCGCTATTAGGAAAGCTCACTTAGTATTCGAACAGTCGAGCTAAAAATGATAAAATATGATACCTAAAATGCACAAATAACTGATAGTGTACTTGAATCTCACAAATCACTTGTATTGTGCTGTTCGAATAAAAACACGGCCTATAAATTAATTTATTGTACAAGATAAACCTAGCTATGCGTTCTTCTACCATTTGCTATCTTTTAAAAAATGGTAACATATTTTAACATGACGTAGCATCAAAAATAACCAACAGCCATCGTGCAGCCAACCACCCAATGACAGCTTAGATATGGTACTTTCATAACAACACAGTCCCGAATATGCCTGCTAGGGGTGGGGGGAGCAGGGTCTACTGTCAGCGTAAAGTCTGATAGACCCTGTCCGGATGATAATTTTGTCCAGCAAGGAAGGCGTTTTAAATAAATTGGCGGAAGTGTTAAGCATGGTGTAACGCTGAGTTTCGAGAACCAGATCCCATGGTTCATGGTCAAGGTCACACTAAAAGTTCAAAGATAAATTATATTGATGAGCGTGCAAAGCCAGTCATTTTAGGGCCTATTTGGGGCCGAACTTTGGCCCCATTCTCCTGCTTAAAGAGTGTATATTTTCCCCCAATATTTACCTTTGAATTACGCTCAGAATATAGGCTTTTTTTAAAATAGACCAAAATTGAACAAAAACTAATTAAGATAGAGGAATTTTCATAAATAATCCCAGCAGTTTTTATAAGCAGTAAACAAAATCTCACACATATAGAGAAACACTTTCTACTATATACTTGAGACTAAAAAGACATACAAACATTACATTGCCACACAATTAACATACTTTATTGTTATTGCAATTGATAAAGCAGCCAAGTTATTTCACAAAATGTCACATACTAAGGGTTTTTCTGTCGATCAAAAAAAGTCACCAAATCGTGAAACAAACGAGGCGACAGATTTGTTTCTATGTGGCGAAGATCACAAGATCAGCTGTAAATGTTTTTGATTGATTAAAACTGTATCCTATCGTTAACGTTCGTGTTTTGTTTACCTCTGACAGGTATGACTTACAGAATATTGCAGTATACCAACCATATAGGATGAAAAAGGATCATATATAGACCCAAATACTGCCCGTATGCAGCCCATATTGAACCCATATGCAGCCAATATGGGACCCATATAGGCAGCCCATATGGGAACCATATAGGACCCATATTCAGCCCATAGGGGCTGCCCATATGGGTCCCGGTTGCAATACCCATGTGGGACCCATATGGGTCCCATATATTTTGCTTGCTGGGGTCATTGTATTGTTTACATTTAATAATTTTGTTAAATACAATAGTATAAAACGCACACTTAAAACATCGTTCAACGAAATCAGCAATCAGGAGCTGTGCTTCTTAAGTATTTTTTGAATTGCTAACAACGCGCATTCACTGCGAAACGTGTTCCGGTTAAAATTACGCAACGCAAAATTGAAGATACCTCAACATTTATAAATGGATTTGTTTAATCGAAAGGTACTGGGAATGTCCGGAAAGACAGTACTAGCAAAAGCAGTGTTAGAAAAGCATTCTTTGCCGGGTTAAACCCATTAGATATATTATTAGTTTAAAAACGATATATTTATTTTTTCGCCCGAAGCATGGATTTGACGACCATATAGATAATATATTTTCCAAAAATAAAGAAAAATATATTTATCTTTACAACGAACTTAATACCGTTTCAAATATTTGTGTAGGTAATACAGTATGTCCATACAAAAATCCAATATGATTGCATAAATAGGTCATTAGTAATTAATTACGAGAATTAAGTCACCGGCACCTTAATGGTCGCGGTCGCCTTAAGTCTGCTTTGTTCGACAATTTATTCGCCCTATGGTCACGATTACATATATATATATATATATATATATATATATATATATATATATATATATATATATATATATATATATATATATATATATATATATATATATATATATATATATATATATATATATATATATATATATATATATATATATATATATATATATATATATATATATATATATATTCAAAACATAATTATTGCGACATCAAAATCGTTCAGTGTTCTTGTCTGCCCTTTTACGGTTCAATTATCAAGAATTATGTTTTTTATACTGTTGCGGAAAAGTAGCTATTTATAATGTGTCAAATATCTTATTAACGTAGAAACGTATCTGTTAGTTGTTGTGTTCTGAATAAAGTGTCCCAATTGGCCACCCGCACGAATAAGTGTAAAGAACAGCTAATATCACCCTAACATATCAATATTTCACCATGGCGGCAATAAAAAGTAAGCAAAATTACGTCACAAAACGTGTCAAGAATTCCAGATCAATGGGTATCAGATAGCAGGTCATCGATACAATATGTTTGTATTGCTAATTAAACATTCCTCGGTATGGTTGTGTTACACATTCAATATACTTGGAAAATACGTATTTGTGATTGTTTTATCAAAAGTATGTAAGTATGTTACATATACTAACATTTACATGCTTTTGCATGTCTTAATATGAAAGTGTAAGTTGTAAGTTTACTATTTAAAGCAGTATTTTTGCTTAAAAAGTAAATTTGGGGTTAACGTAGATAATTTAAACATGTACATGTCAACATTGAGTTGAAGCGTCATTAAAACATCGCCTCTTTTAAATATTAAGTAAACACCAAGGGTAACCAGGTACTTTTATTTATATTCCACATAATTACGTTCATGTTGTATTTCAAGAATATGGAGGCAACATTTTTCACACCATACCAGTATATATACAAACAGAACAGACGTCAAAAAATCAACGAAATATGAGACATAAGAAATACGCTAACAATTTGGATTTATTGAAAATCCAACATTAAAGTAACGTCATACCAAATATCAACGTCTTAAACGAGTAATTTGCCTATTTGTTACAAGACAATTGTCTGAAGTAAGGTATGTTGATTGGTATCCATATCAAAATATCCTATTTTTCTCCAAGTGATGGTTTTTAGTCTGGCTCCACGGTCTCATTAAAACCTCACTAAATAAATATCACTATGCTCTTAAGAGTCTGAAAGAATTACCTCTTTGTCAGAAAGTACTCGAGTCCAAAGGAGATACCAAAAAGCTATACAAGTTTGTGAAGGATTTAACCGGAAGTGCGTCTGAAAACCCTATGCCAACTTTGGAAGACGGAAGTAGTCTTGCTGATACTTTTGCGGACTATTTCATGGATAAGATTGAACAAATACGAGAGTCTCTGAAAGATGTTGATAACTTTAGCCCATCTGTGAAAGCGGTGCCATATTTTGAAACTTTTGAAGAACTTTCAGAGGATGAAATCAGAAAACTTATTTGTAAATTACAAACAAAGTCCTCAGAACTGGATATTTTGCAAACAAAAGTGTTAAAGTCATTCCTTAACGAGCTACTGCCTTCAATTACCAGGCTAGTGAATCTTTCCCTAACTCAAGGAGTTTTTCCGAAAAAATGGAAACAGGCAATTGTCAAACCACTTTTGAAAAAGTCTGGACTTGAACTGAAATTAGCCAATTATCGTCCTGTCAGCAATTTGTCATTTCTATCGAAATTGATAGGAAAATCGGCACTTTATAGACTGAATAAACATGTAAATGGTCACAACCTACTCCCTAAGAACCAATCCGCTTATAGACAGTTCCACTCGTGCGGGTCGGCTCTACTTCGGCAAGTGAATGATATACTTGATGGGATGGAACATCAAGAGGTTACAGCACTTATAGCTATAGACCTTAGTGCCGCATTCGATACGGTCGACCATGACATCCTCATCCAATTTCTGAAGAAGCAGTATGGTGTCTGTTGTTCAGCGCTGGAATGGGTAGACTCATACCTGCGACCACGCAACTGTTGTGTGAGGGTGAATGAAACATTGTCAGCTCAACGCGATCTCAGATGTAGTGTTCCGCAGGGAAGTTGTTTGGGTCCCTGGCTCTACCAGACATATGCGGGAACTATTTTTGATATTGTGCCCCCATCCATTTCCGTTTTTGGATTTTCTGACTACCATACGGCGAATACACGCTTCCAGCCAACAACAAACGCAGAGGAGACATCAATTGAGGACCTTAAAGATTGTGCTCTTGTTATCAATGACTGGATGAACAGTAATAAACTAAAAATGAATGCGTCTAAGACAGAGTTCATGATGTTTGGCAGTCGCCATCAATTAAATAAGTGTAAAACCAAAGAAATTGACGTCTGTGGTGAAACATTAAATTACAGAATTGTATCAAATATATGGGCGCTTTTCTCGACGACACTCTAAATTTCAAAGAGCATGTTAAACGAAAGTGTAAAACTGCAATGTTGAACTATTTTAAAATCAAGAGTATCCGTAAATTCATAACCAAAGAAGCGACTGAGATCTTAGTTCTGTCATTAGTGATTTTTCACTTAGATTATTGCAATGTCATTCTCTATGGTATCACTCAGGCAGAAATTGGTAAATTGCAACGTATTCAAAATATGTGTGCTAAACTTGTTCTGAACAGAAATATGTATGACAGTTCCAAACAGGCACTGTATGATCTGCACTGGGTACATATTAAGGCGACAATTAATTTTAAAATTCTTACTTACATTTACAACTGTTCTGTTGGGAACGCCCTACAATATCTAATTGAACTATTGTCCAGTAAAGTCTCAAAACGCACACTTAGATCCTCAGAATCATCATTTGGTTGTTATGTTGTTCCTTTCAATAAGATGAAGACTTTCAGTGACAGAAGTTTCAGTACTGTTGGACCTAGGCTTTGGAATGAACTGCCTTTGAACTTAAGACAAAGCGAGCCATTGAACACTTTCATGAAAAATTTGAAAAGTCATTTCTTTAGAGATTATTTTACATTGTTTTGAAATGTTTAGTTTCATATCATTAAAAAGAATCCTTCTGCTAGCGATTTGGTGTATGTTGGTGTTATTAGTGAATATTTATTGTATAATTTTCACTTCTATATCTCTCTGTAAATAAGGTATTTGTATTCTGATGAGTTATGATAACTGATTATTCATGATTGTCACTTTATTGATGTATCAGTGTAGATGATGTTTTATTTTTACATTTATTTATTATTGTACAACGCCGTTGAATATGTATTTTATATGTAGAAATAGGCGTTTAAGCAAATAACAAGTTTCAAGTTTCAAGGTCATGCTATACTTTCGAATACTGTCCAACGCCAGACAAGTTTCTTACACTAATTTCAAAATATCTTGCGCAGTGACGTCCCTTTGTTTAACTTACATGATGGAGCATTACACGAATTAATATAACAAAATAGGAAATACAATTTTCTTTTGACAATGATTAATAAAACAATTATGCGAACCAAAATAAAAATTAATTTAACTGTAGTAGACAAACAAGGTATATACATAAAAGTGTACATTCAATCTTTACAATTATCGTAAATTGTTCCTAAGTAGTTATTTCTCTTTAAAATCAGTTTCTTATTGCAGTTTATCAGCTTTAGTTATAATAGTAATGGCAGCGAGGAAAACATATAGTTTAGAGTCAAATACTAAACTAAACTGCTTATGCTTACTTACTTACAATTAAGCGTTTAAAGTAAAATGCATGTAGCACTTACAGAGGGTAAATACAATAGGTAAATCTGAACAAATATATCATAGGGCAATTATAAATATCAACTGTATACAACTAAATATATTGTTTTATAATTATTGTTAAATTGTTTCAAATATAATGGTTAAAAACATTTACTGTGGTTTTCAGTTTAAGTAGATCGTCAACAAAACAATGATCAGTCAAAACAAAAACACCGAAAACCTGCAACTTAACAGCTAAAACATCACATTTTTTAAATATTAATGAGTTAAACAAAAATTTCGTTTAATTGAACATCGTTTTATAATCTCTTTGATATTGACTCAAATAAAGAATAAATAGTAACCCATTTGCAGTAAATAATGTTACTACAATTAATTTGATAAAATCATACAAATAACACTATATTTATATATCGGAAAATACATGAACGTAAGTTCTCTGTGCATATAAAGACACTTCAAAGAAATGGTGCAGCAAATAACAGCTGTTGTTTTTTTCCCTTTCATTAAACAAAGCACATCATTTATCTGAATACAAGTGAAACCGGATATGTATAACTGTATATTGACCAAATGAACACAATTCCCGAGTATATTAATCATACATTGACAATATTGCCTTATTGCATAGGTCTCATTTAATGTGAAATATATATCTTATACTATTTTTTTATTTTGCCTATGTTTACAAGACGTGAACAAAATACATGCATTATCAAACAGAGTGTTGAATACATAAACAATACTAAATAATTATATATTCAACAGATTCATTGAATAGATCCTTTGTGAAATAAAAATCTACAACTATTTTCTTTATTTAAACTGACTATGTTTTCAAGACATAAACAAAATACAAATATTATCAAACAAAAGGTTGAATACATAAACATGACTAAATACATATTCAACAGCATAAATGTGAATTTCCAAAATATGTTTGATTTTTGAAAAATTGGTGTATTAGTTATAAGTGTGTGAGGTTCGGCATGCCTTCTAACCGGTTTAAACAACCCACCCCGTAATGCTTTGCATTGACCGTTTCAGTTTTACCCCATTTTTAATATTGCATATGTTTTGTGTTAGTGTTGTGTGGTGCGCATTGTACTGTGTTGTGTTGTATCAACAATATGTAACGTGCCTTAAATAAAGGACCATAGCATCGGGGGATTCAGAGGGGGCGGAAGCGGCGTACGCCCCGTCTAAAATTGCCCAAAGAGTAGATTGTTTGAATCTGCCAATATAATTTAACATGTGCATTTCGTTACCAATGACGTGTTCTTCAATTAATTAGTGCAATTATCAAATTCGTTTTCCAGTATTTTTATTAAATTGATCCAGTTTGACTATGTTGCATTGTTTCAATATATGTATCCTAAAATGTACGAGATCAACAGCAGTTTGTTGGCAGTTATTCAAGATGTTCGCCCCCTCTAATTCAAAATCCAGCCCCCTCTAACCCAAAATCCTGTTTCCGCATCTGCATAGGATTAGGTTTTCTCTCCTGCTGACTAGTATGGAGTTTTATATTTGTCTATTGAAATTATTATTTAATTATAAAAATTTCTATAACTGACTTTTCCTGTTTTATAATACATTTATTGTTTACATTTCAAGGATTGCAAAGCACATTGATTGCACAAAGTTAAAATGTTTTTTTTAAGAAAAAAATGTTACATGATAGACATACCCTAGTAATAGTTAACACAAAAATGGCATAATAAATATTTATATTGTTTTATGTATTATGTTTTGCAACCAATACAGCATAACAGACTAAAGCTTTCGATACATTCCACAAATTCCTGGTTGAAAATTACATTTCTAGATAAATGTCTTTTTCCAACCTGAAACTGTGAAACTGCTCCTTTCAATTAAAACAATTTCTAGACTAACTAATGCTGATTCTCAGTATCAAACTGTTCTTAAAGCAAAAGTTTATTAAAACCACTGCGCAATGGACTATCTTGCGAATAACTTAGCAAACAGAGCATCAAACTCTACAAAAGTACTTATTGAGCAATTAATAGCCATCATTCCAAAGAATGACCATCTAAAATATACACAGACAAATATACCACAAACATTCAGAACCGATATGCAAAACCAAAATACTAGACATACTAAACCAAACATCGTCGTGTTCCTTTCCATTTCGTTATTTTTTCAGAAAGACCGTTTAAAGGTTTACTACAAATGTTACCGTTGCTACACACGGAGACATCGTAACTATCGACTGCGGGTTTCTGTTGATGTAAGTTTTTTAAATACGTTTCTTTCTCTTCCCACCGTCTTAGCAACCAGTTTTAAATGCTGTCATCAGACCTATAGTCACTTTGCTCCAGATTATAACACCGAACGTTGAACAAGATTTCCTGGGGCAGCTGTCCAGCCTGAGCTGGTTTTCGTCTTGGCATACGTTCAATGGATAGGACACGGTGACGTCAACGATTTGCTCCAAGTCATTATAACGTCTCATTTCTTTGACAAGGGAGACAAATCCGGTAGTCCTCGGATGGAGAACAAGATAGTATTCCGGCAGATCATTCTTTTTGGCGAATAATTCACTTGTTGTTGAACTCTCCGGATGCAAATCCGTGCCTTCTGGGAACAACAACACTTGGGGACTGATTTTGACTTTTTGAAAAGGAGATAAAAATGAATCGATTTTGCTTTGGTCTGATTCCCATTTTCGATGGAGAAACAGAAAGTGCGCGGCCTGCATGGCCCATCCGACACCCGGTGCGTGCCTAAGCATGTTTTTCAGAAATCTTAAGTGCCTGAGAGAACCGTCGCTACATTGAACCGCGGAATAGAACAGCCAGTCTAACCTAGTACGGGGATTTAGCACTGTAATTGAGGTGACATCGCTTCTGAAACTACGAACGTCGCCCGTGATGCGTATTTTGATGCCATACAACGTTTCGAACGTCGCCGCCGCTAACGCGAACCACGTGCAGATTATAGAATCCATGATAAACTGCGCTGAAGAAAGTTTGAACACAAAACGGCGATGAAAAGCGATGAGAATACGTTGAACCTGAAGAACGCGGACAGCAAGTGTATCGCAGCTAGCGCCACGCCGCGGCACCTTTGCTTCATGGCATGTAAGTCCTGGGACACCATGTTAAGCTATCATCAATGCGTCAGGCCGGACAGTTGCTTAGTGCGGCGGTCCTCTGAAAAAAGAGAGACTGTTAATAGGCGTGAAACACTTCTTTTTACCTGTCTTATCATACTAATCAACATTGCTTACATTCATTAGTTAGTCAAAATCAATTTGAATCCGTGTAAAAGGCCGAAAAATGAAGGTACGCATAAATGCATTTTTTTTAAGCTACCGGATGTCTGAGGGCAATCGTGTCATCAGCCATGCGACTATTTCCGCAGGTATGTTATACTTGTTACTTTGCATTAATTAATTTAAACCTGATCTATATGACCATGCACGAATGTTCATGTGTAGTAAAATCCGATTCACGCAACAAACATGTTCTACTGCATTGTTGCTGTGATGAAGTGAAAGCTTAAATAAATATAGTAAGGGTGTATTTGTAAATATACGCTTAAAATATTTCCTTAAAAGGCCTTTTTTAAAGAGATTTATGTTTATACGGCAAAATCATATTCGTGTCGATTATTAACGAAATGTTACCAATGTACGCGATACATGAAACGTGTATCAATCGGAAATTTTTCCGAGTGTGACCTATTTGAATCGGCATTTCTCGAAATAACTTAATTATCAAGCGAAAAGATAATAAAACATTTAAAGTCAGGAAGGTGCATGTAAAACCACGAGATATATTTATTACCAATTAAAGTACGAATATTAAACTGCATGGACATGTTTTATTTATTTTCTGAAAACGATTTTAAAGGGAGCTATCGACGAATTTGTTTATATGGTTAGTTTAATGGCGCCATTACAACAACACACATTCAATCGGGAAAACTATAAACAATTATATTCATTATTAGATCATACAGTAGCAAAAAAGAAAATAATAGAAACGAAAATAAATAAACTAAAAATGCAAATCAATAATTAGAAGTGCAAATATCATACAATGAAAACAAATGGTGATAGAAAAAACACATTCTAGTAAGAAACCCAAATCATATACATGTAATGTTATAAAATCCCATTAAAGGGACCTGTTCACAGACTGACGAATTTACAATTTTTTTTTCAACATTGTGTCTCCGATTCCAAAAATAAAAGAAAAGTGTATACCATGGAATAAAAATATAACTACGGACCTATAAGTATGCTGTAAACACCGTTTCGTTTATGAGTAATCATCAGTTGCAATTGATAATATTATAAAGCGTTTTTAACGCTAAGCGATGAAATAATTTGGAGTGTTTCTGTTGTTTTCGTTGAAATATTTGACAGCACGTGGAACACAATACATACATAATGCAGAATTATATTCATAAGTCGGAATGGCCGAGTGGGTAAGGCAATTGCCTTTTAATCCGGAGGTGCCGGGTTCGAACCCCAGCGGGACCATTTCTTCTTTTCTTTTTTTTTCCTAAATAATTTTTTGTTACTATACTTAAGCTTTTAAGTTCCGATGCTCAAATTTGTCAAGTTAAGACATTTATTGGCATACTTAAAAAAATGCGAAAATCTGTGAACAAGTACCTTTAAGGCAGTTGTCGAAATAACTGTATTCATTTTAAGTGTAAAGTATGTGATTCTATCTCGTATAATTATTCAGAAGTGATGTACCGTGCACCAATGTACCAAAACTGTTGCAGCGTCTGAACATTTCTATAGCAGATACAACGGTTTTACGTACAACCATCGGTATGTAAATGACTCGAGGCATTATTTTTTTGTATTTAAACTGAATCACATTTCATATTAAATTAAAGCAACAGTCCAGAAATATGTTAATAAGCATGAAACGTTGTAGAAAGAGTTTCTAATGGGCATCTTACCGATTAAAATCCAAAAAAAACGGATTGAAATCGGTAAAATAATAACATTCTGGTAACATTTTATCTTTAACATGTAGTTATCTGTATGTGATAGCTGGTGATGCCTCTGGAGTAAATCGGCATTTACATTAGTGTATATTCCGTTCGTACCGAGCCAGGCGCGTAGCTGGGCCTAAATCTCAATGACGCACTCGCGAAGGGTGTCCGGGGGTATCTTCTCCCAATTTTTTTTTGGAGCTATGTGCTCTCAGCTGCATTTTAACGTGATTTCTCGTTGCTCTCGTTGGAATGTTTACCAATGTTTGGACTAATTCATCAACGGAAATTGTGTTTCTTTTTCCATTTAGATTGTGTTTTGTTTTACATATAGAACATTTTCAAACGATGTATGCAACCATGATTTTATTCTCAGTCACTTAACGTTAGAAGCCTCGTTAAAATGTATATTGGTTTATACTCGAAATGAGTTGGACGTTACATATAGTAAGAAGTGGTGATACACAACATTTATATGGATCAGTCTTTCAGATGTTTTTATATAAATAATCATAGACATGTTAACCCCCATCGGTAAATGACTGTATGGTCGCGGTGATTTCGCAGTCGCTGTGCAACCGCCATGGGTCGTCAAAACACCCCCAATAAAGCAGTGTGTTCGCCAATGATCGCCGTGTGGACTCAGTATAAACCCAATAAAAATGCAAAAGACGTGATATGGGCGTATGGGTGATGCCGTGTACACTCGCACAACACAGACAGAAGGACCCCGGTGTGACGGATGACCGAAATTTTGATTGTTTAAAGAAAAAAAGTATTTTCGTTCTTAATGCGACTATCGACTAACTGATCAAATAAAATTTTGCACTTTTAATACCCAGGGACTACGAAATACACCACTACCATGCATTTTTGAATCGTTTGGTTGTCATATTGTCTCCCATGAATTAAAAGATTACAACGATCAGATTGCAAAAAAACATAACAATACGAAAATGGTTCTAGACGTATGTTGATCTAATACAGAATTATAACATTTCTTGAAAACAATATTGTTAACGATCTCCGTGTATTCTTTTTTGTTTGTTGTTCCACATATGTCGCAGCCCCTGCCCAATACCCCTACCCCCCCCCCCCCCCGTTAGGCAACGATCGATTTTTATTGCATATTTGGCAGTTTTTCTTTGATTGTTTTTTTCGCTGTCACTAAAATAGTTTTACGCACGTGCGTAAGTGCGTAAGCCCAGCTACGCGCCTGTACCAAGCGTTGCAAACATAGACATCATAAAGTCCATTTCGTAAATAAGAAACAGTTTTCAGTCGAATAAACGCCATTAACGCATTATTGCAGTAATAATTACAACATTTTGCACATTCACATAAACGCTGCATTCTGATTGGATAATCCGCCCACGTGACCTGTCATTTATACCCCGAGGAACCGGATAGGTATGCAAATTACCTTGTTATTATTAATGACCGTACTATTTTTTCATTATTTATTCGCGAATTGACGTCATTGATTTGCACAAACATTCACGATGATTTATTTAATTCGCTTTTTTTGAAATGAAGTCATTGTTTTGCGCGTACCTTGACATGCTTCCTTCATTCGCTATTTGTGAAATGACGGCATTGTTTTGCGCGAACATTTATGATGTATACACTATCGTTTTTAAACAAAATGACTGATTTATCGGTTGCCGGTGTTGCAGACGATGAATTTGTTAACGCATATTGAGATATTTTAATTGTTTTTACCAGAAAGTCCCCTCTTAAGTGATCAACAGCGATTTGAAATGTCTGACGCGATATTAGAAATGCCGTTCGACGAAAATGGAACGAAAATACAACGGGGATTGATACGCCGGAGGGTACACGTCAGTTGCGGCTCTTAGAAAGTTAAAAGTTAAGTTAATACTCATCTTTTGTTGTAATGATAAGAATTGGATAGTATTTTTCTGCGATACATCGGTGTATGGACTGTCGGGTAAATTATGCGATAAAATAATATTCATTTAATGCCAATTAAATATGTATTTAATAATAATCTATTGACTGCGACTTATATTGCCGATGTCTCCTTTATGCTACTGAGAATATACTAGTAGGTCCAGTTGTTGAGGACTTTACATGGTTAGACATAGATATAAATCCAGTACAGTTGGGACAGGGGTGCAGAAGCCGTAGAGTCTATTTTAGTGGTATATACATTGTAAACGTAAAAAGAAAAGATGCACGCGAAAATGCATTAAATTTGCAGACAACTTCAAATAAATGCAACGAAAATGCATCAAATTTGAAGACATCCCTCAATAACGACAGCTAAAATGCATTATATTTGCGGACAACCCTAAATATCGACAAAGAAAGTGCATTAAATTTAAGGACAACCCTAAAATACGACAGCGAAAATGCATAAAATTTGAAGACACCCCAAGTAACGGCAGCGAAAATGCATTAAATTTTAAGACAACCCTAAGTAACGACCAGAGTAAAATTTCGGATACATTCTGCGTATGTATAGTAACGGCTCAAAAATGAGCTAGATAGGTCAGGTACAGTAACAAAATGTCTTGTTCACTTTGATGAAGTGAAAAAGCATGCGAGCTGCATGCGATTTGAAAAGCAATTGAGCCATAATGTTATGAATGCACAAGAGCAGTGCTCTAGGTGAATTAACTATGAAAGTGAATACTCATTTAAAATTGGAGAAATACTCAAAATAAAAACTAAAATTGGGTGTACCAGTATTCATTAAAAGTTTTGACAGAAATTTTAATTTGTTTTGAAACATCACATATTTCATTTGAAAATAACTTTCTCGCTTTAAATTCATGCACATATAGTACATATAAATTCAATAACAATTGTTCATTCAATATTTATAAACCTTAAAAACATTAAAATAGACATTGTTATTTGTAGTTTTGCATATTTGGGGGTAAATACCCCTTTAGGTTTGAATTTAAGGAGTACCAGCCCCCTTGAACAATGTTGTAATCAAGAGCCCTAAGAGGCTCTACTAAGATGGAAGTGACACTTCCATTCAAAACCATCATGCCATTACGAAATTAACGCACTTTAAAGCGATTATGACTAAGAATATAAAGCCATACCCATATAAATCTAATATTACTTTGAATTGGAAAACACAATTTGTATTAATTTTATTGGCAACGTGTAAATAAACGTTTTTAGTAGGGTCCCCTTTTTATTGTTCGATTGTAGAATTAAATTCAATTAGTATATGTATTTTCTTTATATACACAAGTATACTACTTTTACTGGTATACATGTATATTTATTCTGATTTATTGTTCAATATTTTGAAGGGTAGAGTCTCTTTAACATTGATGATAAGAAAACCTTTATGCAAGTACAACGAATATACTTATTATGTTCTCGAGAACACAGAGGTATCCGTTATGAGCAATTCCAAACGAATCAATCAGTACCAATTAACTCGTTACGTGCATGTGCTGATCTTACGAATAGGTCATGCATATTTGCACGAATATATAGCGCATGCATATTTGCATGAATGGGACATGCATATTTGTCTACTCCTCACTAAACTCCACACGGGAGGCTTGATTGGTTCAGAGCATAGCTTATCAAATACCTGCCTGTACCACCTTCCACGTGACCATAGTTAGATCACGTGGTGTACATTAACATAGTGGACACGCAAAAGAACAAAACATGGGCACCGTACAATCATTGCTTTGTTATGTTAACTTTTTGTAGTTGTCTCTTTTCGTTCTTATTTTTTTACTCTCAGTAAACATCTCTGGACCAATAAAGAAATATGTCTGAAGTACGTTTATAAATCAATCGTTAAAGATATTGAATGATTTCTTATGTGGTCGTAGCGTTTCATTCCCGGCAATGGGGAGTAACCGCTGTGAGCGGTATGGCATATGCTACTCTCGAGAATAAGTCGCGCAAATTTACCATCGCATCACATTAGGTGATCTACCCTTCTTCGCTGCATTAAACAAAAGGGGAGGTCACTGTGAGAAGTTTGCTTCGGCTGATAAGACTAATAAACAAGACAGAGGTACTTTGGTTTGTTTGCTGTAACTGGATTCCAGGATATGTTGCACATTACTACAGGCAGATGGCATATTTAAACAAATCATCCACACCCAGTTAAAACTGACGATACGCTAAGGGATTTATTACCACGCCCACATACAGTGGGGTCACCTTTTGTGTTCCGCAAATATGCGATTAATTGCGATTGCGATTAAACCGTATTAATCCGTTTAAATCCGATGGTTTGAGATTGTTAGCGATTGTTAGAGATTATTTGCGAATCTGTGGTATTGAGCATGCGTAAAAGCGTCGAAAAGGCGGAGTTTTCCAGGTGTTGAAAAAGGCGTGGTTTTTAGATAACCGGAAGTTATTTTTGTTGTCTAAAAGCCACTGACTATTAATTGAGACTGCCGTAAAGAAGTTACATAATGCAGGCTATAACTCACTTGCAATAGCAAAAAACTGAGGATACATAATTCCTATAACATCACTGACGGTGGAGTAAGAAACATTCTGTCAAAGGTATACAAACATGGCCAACGGCCTCTATGAAAAGTGATAGAAGTGAAAAGAGAACCTTTCGACTTTGTTGACTTTTTGTATAGGCAAGACAATAAATTGTCAGCGTCAGCAGTGCAGGAAAAGATCACGTATGTGTTTGGTGTCAATCTGTCTAAAACAACTGTCAAGAAGATGAGGAACGAGAAATGTCTTTGAAAAAAAGACAATCGGCGTTGACATTAATAATGAGATATCATTTTACCCTAAACATAATACAAGAGGGCCAAGATGATCGGTTACGTGGCTTCTCGGACCCCAAATTTTTCGGTCCCCACATAGACAAGGCGACTTCTCGGACCTCATAATTTTTGAGCATCATATGAAAACTTCTCATATCCCAAAATTAATGTGTGATTAATTCAATAATTATTAATATTAGTACCGTGAATAAACCGATCATACCGCCCCATGTTTTCACCAGTGATACATGAATAACCTAAATAATTTAAGTTAACATCATTATTATATAAATTTGTCCGCCAAATTTAACAAATTAACAATGTACGAAAATAATTGCGGGAATGAATGAAAATTATTCTGTATCAGACGCGTATAGTTACACTTCAGTAATATACCCTACCTTCATCTTGGAAGTTATCTATGCATAATACATACACATTTCGAAGTCAGTTAATCATTTATACTGTGTATCCTTATGAAAGCAATCTTCAGGGAACATTCAGCGCATTTGAAAAAATGATGACTTCCATTTTTGATAACTCAAACATTAAATATCATTACACTATGGCGATTTAAAATCATATTCGGTAGGAATATGATGTATCAATGGTTTCTGTGTATAATTGCTATTGCAAATAATGTATTAAATCTACGAAAATGAAGTAAAAGTAACATGAATAACATTTCGACGTATTCCTTTATTTATTTCACCACATTTTATTTATTGAAAGATATCTTTGTATAGGTTGATTGACATCTACTGGAGAAGTTGATAGAAATGTGCAATTCTATTTAATTCTTAATAGAACGCAACCGCCATTCAATTTCAAATTAACGTGCACAGCAAGTTTGTAAACATGAATTCCCCATTTATTGAAATATTCGCTCTTATGATTCTCTGGACGCTAATTAAAGCATGTATGTTATAACAGCTATACACCCGCAGCTAAACGCGCGCTTATTTTAGAATGATCGTGGGTGTGTTGAACTCGCTAGAATCAATTGTTATTTATAGAGCGTGCTGCTAGGCTAAACAAAACAGTGGATTAATTCTGAGAACGAATATACTATTCTGTTCTTGACTTACAATGAGAAAATATGTTCATTATTATGTTCAGTTCTAGAGTGTAAGTCGAAGAAATGAGTATAACTTTATTTTAACCGCTTATGTAAACAATCATGTACATTTTAATCCCCAAAAGTATGCAACAGTTGTTGGTATATATTAAACCATTGTTGTATGTTTGCATTCCCTAAAAATAGAAAATTTGCTAAATTCTATTGGCATTCAATTTTTCCGCTGCATAATTATCGCAAGAAATCTAGGTCAAAAGTGATCTTAGACAGCTACGCCGAAAAAACTTGGATGGACATGCAAGAAGTCTTCCTATTGCCAAATGATCAGTGTCAAGAACAGTATAGACAATACAAGCGGTCACGTGGTCTGTTCTAGGTAAACATGCTATCGTGCATCTGAACTCTGTGGTTACAATAGCAATACACTAGCCAGCTTTCATGGGAAGGCTTTGCTGGTAATTAGCACTGATAGGCCCAGATAAAGATCCCAATAAATAAACAATTAGCACACCAAAAATGAATTTGTAACACATATTTACATTTCAATTCTCTGTGCATTAATTCTCTGCAATTCGGTCTTAAACTGAAGTCAAAATGGCATCTTAAGGTTCTAAAGAGTCGACTAAATAAACAAATGGGATTCTCAAAATATTCTCTATCATGCAAATTAAATTGTTGACTAACTTAAACAAAATGGAAAAAAATAGAGCTTTGAATAAAGGGTATAAATTCTTTGTGAAAAGTTACAGACACGAAGCATTTGTTTGTAAGACAGTTGACCAGTTTCATATTAAAGCACAGTGTTGGAGAAGTAAAAACAAAAATGAGAAATCACATGAATTGCCAACGCCAATTTATTTGTCAGACGGGAAGTCGTCAGTGGACAATGCAGCAGTATTGCGTGTAATAACATTAATAGTTATTTAACATTGATAGTTGTTATACCAAATGACGTTAATATTGTACATAGTATATATGTTACAGCAGCTAAGACATTAATCTGACAAATATATTCATGATATAATTATATTTAAATGCATTATTATATTTAAACAACATCTGCACTCATATTCACAGGTCTGGTGGTGTATGTAACCATCTGATTGCCCTCCTCTACACAGCAAACCATTGTGTGACCGCTCAGCAAAAAATATCAGAAATACCAGCAGACATGTCTTGTGCGGAGGTTGGACAAACGTAGAATAATCCCGGGGGGGGGGACAAAATCGAACCTCAACCAGTGATGAAGTTGACTTCAGGAGGATACAAATGGTAGACAACTTCGGAAACGGGAAGCAGTACAGAGCATTTTTTACGATGCTAGAATAAACAAAAACATAGAATATCCTCATCGACGGAAGATACTAAAGCAGTCACTGATGTCCTTGGTGGAAGAAATCCAAATTAATTATTTGTCGAAGGGGCAGATATCAGCTGTTAATTAAACCTTACTGTATTTGGTGAAATTCCTATTGGCACTTCGCTGAGCTACCAGTTGAGTGACTATCACATCTCAAACAAAGAATTTACAGCCTAACTACTTACCACCGCAGACATCATATTAGAAGAATCTTTGATTTTTCCTGAAATCCCCATTCCACAGCCAAATTAGAATATAAGACGTTAATAACGTGGACACTTCCAGCAGTGACTTGCTTACTTCATTGACAGTTTCCGAAAGAAAAGTGAAAGCAATTAAACAATCAACTATTGATCCAGCACTGAAACAACTACTCCATGTATGTATGTATGTATGTATGTATGTATGTATGTATGTATGTATGTATGTATGTATGTATGTATGTATGTATGTATGTATGTATGTATGTATGTATGTATGTATGTATGTATGTATGTATGTATGTATGTATGTATGTATGTATGTATGTATGTATGTATGTATGTATGTATGTATGTATGTATGTATGTATGTATGTATGTATGTATGTATGTATGTATGTATGTATGTATGTATGTATGTATGTATGTATGTATGTATGTATGTATGTATGTATGTATGTATGTATGTATGTATGTATGTATGTATGTATGTATGTATGTATGTATGTATGTATGTATGTATGTATGTATGTATGTATGTATGTATGTATGTATGTATGTATGTATGTATGTATGTATGTATGTATGTATGTATGTATGTATGTATGTATGTATGTATGTATGTATGTATGTATGTATGTATGTATGTATGTATGTATGTATGTATGTATGTATGTATGTATGTATGTATGTATGTATGTATGTATGTATGTATGTATGTATGTATGTATGTATGTATGTATGTATGTATGTATGTATGTATGTATGTATGTATGTATGTATGCATGCATGCATGCATGTATGTATGTATGTATGTATGTATGTATGTATGTATGTATGTATGTGTACATGTGTGTACATGTGTGCGTATGTATATATATGTATGTAAACTCTTTTTGCATACAATACTTCATTGAATTGTCTCCTATGTTTGTACTCGTTTTTGTTCGTGCACGGGTTTCACGAGTTCGACTGTACAATACTGTTATAGTGGGATACTCTTTAATTTCATTTGTTCAATTCATAACACAGTTTACTATGGTTGTTGATGTATCGTGTTAACGTTAGATAAATAGCGAATTTATTACTACAATATAGCGAAGTATGCCCAAAGCACTATTATTACTTGAAGATACTGCTGTCACATACTTGAAATAAGAGTTTTACCAAGTCGTCCAAATATATAGATGTAAATTATGCACATAGTTACGATAAAAATGTGTGCACTCCGGGCAAAATATCTATTTTCTAAATAAACGAATGTTTTATTTAAACTACGATATAGGTTTTGTGGCATACATCTGCATATCAAAATATGACATAAGTAATTCTCTATATGATACTTGTATATCAGTCTTGTTTAATTTTATGAATGCTGATGTTTGGTGACATAACTCTGCATGAAAGGGTGTCTTGTTTACTTTTATGATTACACATCACATGTAAATCAAATAACATGCAAATCAATAAGTGTATTGAACTATAATTCTTTAAATAACAAGAGTGTGTGCATTGGTAACTTTCATGAATACATATAATAAGTAACACCAATCAAATATATATTGTACAACAGTATTTTAAAATAATACGATAATGTGTCTTGTTTACTTTTATGATTACATATAACATGTAAACAATCATATACATTTAATGTATTATAATTCTTTAAACAATAAGATTATCTATACACCAGGTACATGTAACGCCACTATTGTTCCTTTTTAAATGGTACTTTCCACGCAAACCAATATTTTTTTTATCTACGAAATGTACAGAGTAAAGTATAAAATCTATATTACTGCTTGCCTTGCCTAAAAATCGTTACCAAAGGTAAGTTATGTTTATTCTCAAAAGGGTGAGAAACAATTGATTACGAACGAGTATGCCGAGGAACAAAGTCACCATTATCATGTATTCTAAATTATATAACTTTACATGTATTTAATTAATAGATGCACGTGTGTCATATACATTTACCTTATTTTTGTTTTATTCTGTATATACAAAAGTCAGATTGCAATCTAGATAAGTAGCGTATTCAGGGTTATTGACATTGTACTAGCATCGTTTTCGCACATTTGATTATGGAGAGTAATTTTTTAGGACATATCCGTTTTTTTACAAATAAACTGCATATATTTTAAGAATATAAAAGCTCATTTACATATTTTAAATACTGTTTGTCTAATTTTAGATAAAGCTTCACCATCATCGAGGTCAGGAAAGGTTTCTAACAACGGTAAAACATTTTCTAATACATTCATTGTAAGATACAATATTCTACCAGTTATTATCCTCTAAAAACCTATTACAATATGACATTCAATCTGACAAATATCTTTAAGAAAAATGAATTTGAAAATGTTACACATAGCATAGCATTGATGACGTGAACTTGACCTTGGTCGTAGAGATGAGGTTATCGCGTGCGACTTACCGTCTCATGATGTTTTTCACTTCTGCTGAGTCTTAGTCCCTACATTCTGGACACAATTATGCTCAAAAGAAAGTATGTAGATGTATTTCTTTATATGACCTTGATCTTGGCCATAAGGATTCGGTTCTAATGCGCAACACTACTTCTCACGATAGTGATCATTTCTGCCAAACATTCCTCGTGATTGAAAAGATAAGGAACATATATTTGACCTTTGAATTTCAAGTGTGACCTTGACCTTGGACAAAGTGACCAGGTTCTTGTAAGCGACACACTGCCTCATCATGCTGATCACTTCTGCCAAGTTAAAAAAAAAAATCCTTCCATGCTAGACAAATCCTTCGATACTGGTCAAAGTCTAGAACATTCATTTATTACTTTTGACCTTTGACATTGACCTTATATGTAAGAATCTGGTTTGTGCGTGAAACACACCGTCTCACAATTACTATCACTTCTGCCAAGTTATTTAAAAATCCATCCATGCTGGACAAATTTATCCTCCAAGCAAAGTCTTAAGGATTGATTGATTATATTTTACATTTAACCTTTACTTTTGACCTTGACCTGAACCCTAGGGAACTTGTTCTTGCGCGTGACATGCTGCCTCACAATGCTTCCGTCACTTATGTCAAGTTATTTGAAATCCATCAATGCTTCACAAATATATGCTCCGGGCAAATAAATTTTTGAAAATCCATTCATGATGGATAAAGTTATGATCCGTACAAAGTATTCAGGATTTACACATTATATTTGTCCATTGATATTATATGGAGACCTTGACCTTGCACAGAGTGACCTGGTTCTTGCACATGACACGACGTCCAGCAAAGCTTATCACTTCTGCAAAGTTATTTAAAAATCCCTCCATGCTGAACAAAGCCTTAAGGATCGATTTCATATAATTGACCAATGTCCATGAATTGTGACATTGACCCTGGAGCTAGATACCTGGTTCTTGCTCATGTCTTGCCGTTTAAAAATCCTTATCAATTCTGCCAGTCATTTAAATATCCCTATTGGTTGGACACATTTATGCTCCGGAAAATGTCTAAGGATATAGGCTTCTTATAATTGACCAATGACCATGACTTGTGACCTTTACCTTTGACCGTGGGACTTAATTGTTGTGCGTGAAACGTCATCTAATAACGCGTATTACTTCTGTCAAGTTATTTGAAAACCCATATATGCTGGACAAAGAAATGCTTTGGTAAACTTCTTCACGAATTATTTCTTATACTTGAGCTTTGGCCTTAAAAATTGGACCTATGCGTTGAACCTAGGAATCTAGTTCTTATGCGCGGCAAGCCGACGCACCGTGCTTACAATTTCTGCTAAGTTCATTGGAAATCCATTCATGCTGGACAAAGCTACGCTCCGGACAAAGTCTGAAGGATTGGTTTCTTATAGTATATTATTTGACAGGTTACCTTGTGTTATAGCGACATTGACCTTGGACATATTTAAATGGTTCTTGCACGAGAGACGCAACATCACCATGCTTATTACTTCTGCCAAGTAAATGAAAATCCATCCATTTCGCGCCACAAGCCCGCCCGCCTGGATCGTTCCGATAACACGTTCTGTTTTTCAAACGGGCGTATACAAAGTAAACAAAGTATCAAAAATATATTAAGTGGAAATTCCAGATTGTATATTAACTCACGATGATACTTGTAATGCTTTCAGGTGCAATAAAGTAAACGCTTATTTGTATTATGTGTTAGGTATTATGTCGGACGATACATAAGATTTAAGTATTTATATGCGTCTATGCAGTAATGAATTAGTCCAGTGGTACATAGCAATTTTACCACCGTATGCACGTACTCCTGGACATTTTAATTTCGTATTTAGTTTTTCATAAATACTTTAATGTGCCACCTTGTCGAGCAAATACAAATAAGCAAATCCAATACTTAAATAAGTCCAATTCTCGACTTACGGTTATTCAAACCTACAAGTTGAGATAATATTATTGTTTATAATTGTTATTAGTTATTTTGAAAGGTACATGATAAACTTTAGGACTGAAACTGGTATACTGGTATATCGATGATAGCATCCACGAAAACAATAGAATATACATATAGTCCTAATAATTTGGTATTTTTCATAAAAAAACTTACTGTATTAATCATTATTTATAGTACTTTTTCCCATATGTCTAATTTCGCTGTGCATTAATAATTAATTTAATTTACTCATTTCTGTTGTTGTAAAGAGTGACAAGAAAAAACAACGTCAATTTATCAGATTAAAATATTATTTTATATTTCGGGAAAGGACTAAAAAAGAATGCAACTCCAAAAACCCATTATAATCTTTAATCTTAAAAGTAAGAGCCATTTCCGGTTTTACCACAAACCTTTTTAAATGCACCCCAAAAAATGTTAAAGGGATTAACTCCCATTCATCAACAAATAACTCACAAGCTTTATCACGTGCCCTTATATTTGTGAAATAGGTCAATAATTAAACCCGTGAAATCTGAGTACATTTAATGGCTAAAACACTAGGTTGTTGTTTTATATGATTGGCCTTTGTGTATTACACTTCTCTGCACCATACTAGTTTGCATTTTGTCATGTACATTTTGTCAATGTGGTAGCCAGAACTCACAGTATATACATATACATTTTGAAAATGTTATTGAGTGATCGACTTTTTCTACTGATTATAAAAAATGTTCTGTATGAACAAACTAGTGTACGACATATCCTCCGGTATTACCTCCATTGCTTAACCGAGTGATAATATAATTTACAGCACTAACAGCGTCGTCGATTTAATCATTTAAATCATGTTTAAGCACGATATTAAATCATACTATATATACAGTTATATAAAGCCTTATCTATGTGGTTCGATACCGCATAAAGAGGATTGATTTTAAGATAGCTACGATTTACGATTTGTATATCTGTGCAGGAAGATATGATCATGAAAATATTTTTTCATATTTGTTATGTCTTCAAATCTAAAATGTCATTTTATCAGAGGATATAAAAGGTATATAATACTAATAATTATTGATATTTTGTTGCGATTCGTGTTATTTAGCAGGCCTATACTTTTTTGTTGAATTTCAAAATAAATACAGAACACGTTGGGATAAATTGAACACTAGGAAAGTGTTGAATAAAGATAAGTGTATTTGCTTGGCATGAAAAGGCCAAGGCTCTTGAATCAGGTTGTCTTATCCTTGCTAAATAAACTTATGTTTAATCAACCCTAAGCTATTCGTCTCTATATTATTATGTAACACATTATTTATTTAGTATTAGCGTGCAAATTATTATTACAACATTAATATTATAATTGTTATTATAATTATTATTATAATTATTATTACTATTATTATTATTATTGTAGCAGTAGTAGTAGTAGTAGTAGTAGTTGTTGTAGTAGAAGTAGTAGTAGTAGTAGTAGTAGTTGTTGTTGTTGTTATTGTTGTAGTAGTTGTTGTTGTTGTAATAGTAGAAGTAGTAGAAGTAGTGGTAGTAGTAGTAGTAGTAGTAGTAGTAGTTGTTGTTGTTGTTGTTGTTGTTGTTGTTATTGTTGTAGTTGTTATTGTTGTTGTAGTAGCAGAAGCTGTAGAAGTAGTAGCAGTAGCAGCAGAAGAGCAGCAGTAGAAGTATTAGTAGAAGTAGTAGTAGTAGTAGTAGTAGTAGTAGTAGTAGTAGTAGTAGTAGTAGTAGTAGTAGTAGTAGTAGTAATAGTAGTAGCAGCAGCAATATAAATAGTTGTAGTAGTAGTAGTAGCAGTAGCAGCAGCAGCAGCAGCAGTAGAAGTATTATTATTATTAGTAGTAGTAGTAGTAGTAGTAGTAGTAGTAGTAGTCGTCGTAGTAGTAGTAGTAGTAGTAGTAGTAGTAGTAGTAGTAGTAGTAGTAGTAGTAGTTGTAGTAGTAGTAGTAGTAGTAGCAGCAGCAGCAATATAAATAGTTGTAGTAGTAGTAGTAGTAGTAGTAGTAGAATTAGTAGTAGTAGTTGTTGTTGTTGTTGTTAGTGTTGTTGTTTCCAATGTTGTAGTTGTTGTAATTGTAGTAGTTGTAGTAGTAGTTGTTGTTGTTGTTTTAGTATTAGTTGTAGTAATAGTTGTATTAGTAGTAGTAGTAGTAGTAGTAATATAAAGAATTAGCCTTCTCAAGTCAAAGAAATAAATCTTGTACATTTCAGCTGAATGTCGCAGTGCTGAGATTGGAGACAGAAATGTGAAGCTAAACTTTCATTTCTTATGGAGTACAGATGAAGCTAAATATGTAAATTGCTACAAATCTAACGTTTTGATTGGTCAATGTTCAGGGTTGACGACGTTAAATGTTCTGTTGAAAATCAAAGTGTTTACATTTACGATATGTCTCCAAATGGACACTCCTTTACCATCGTAATTATTACATTCAGTAGTACAAGCTCTGGTTTTTACAGCTGCACCGACGAAATCAACAAAGAAACGAAAAATGTATGCATTCAAGAAAAAGGTACATTTAACTGATATTAACTTTTTTTTTAACGGACTAAGGGCCGAAACTAAGGGCCGAAACTGACCTGTAGCCTCCCGCGTAAAAAGTGCATTTGGGTTTCATTTTCGTCGAACGGAATGTCAAATATCTCGTCAGACGTTTCAAATCGCTGTGGATAATTTTTGAGTGGACTTGCTGGTAAAACAGTTCAAATATGCATTAAGAATGTTATCGTCTGCCATACCAGCAACCGATACATCAGTCATTATGTTTAAGAACGATAGTTTATACATCGTAAACGTTCGCGCAAAACAATGACGTCATTTCGCAAATAGAGAATGAAAAAGTAATACGGTCATGAATAATAACGAGGTAATTTGCAAACCCAGCCGGCTCATCGGGGTATGAAGGACAGGTCATGTGGGTGGATTATCTAATCAGGATGCAGCGCTTACGTGAACATGCAAATGGCTGTAATTATAATACAATACAAAACAAAATATTATAAATAGTTTTTAGAGTCATAACTTCGGGTATTATGAGTGTTGATATAGTCAACATCAAACAGTATTGCATACAACGATTTGATAAAGGGAACAACGTCGCATTGCTTGAATACAACATCAGACGTCACAAAGTGGACCCTACATAGTATAGTGTATTTACATTATGTCTATATGTTTTCATCGTTTTACTGTATTTTAAATCATATTACTGCTGAGTTTGGGGCAAAACTTTTGCGACTTGAGTTCATTTTTACACGGAACATCAACGGTTTTAAATACATGCTTTGTTACAAAGACGAAAATCGGCCAGTGTTCATGAAAATGTATGTTAATATGCTCAGTGGAGTCAAAATATGTGGAGATGTACAAATTATCGCCAAATACAAACATTACCGGTCCTCGTGTATATATGATAACATTTAAAGAGACAAAATTTGGCCACTACACCTGTGTAAACAGAAATAGAGGGGAGATGAAACGTATGAGTATTAACGTATCAGTTACTGTAAACTAACGGAAAAAGTTAAAGAAACTCGTAATAAAGCGAATGTAAGACGTAATAACGCGAATCTAAAACTCGCAATAACGCGTCGTAAAGGCGTTATAACGCCAAACAACGTAGCAAGTCGCCCATACGTGCAGTAGAAACCCATCCTTACGGTTATTTGTTGTACAATAACGCGACATCATGCGTAATGGTGCTAACTTATCCTATTAAACATAGCAATTCCTTAATACTCACAATCCTGACGGCTAAGTGCAACAAGTAAAAGGGCCAAAAATAAGAAGGAGCAAAATAATATCATGATTAAGCAATTCCTTAATACTCACACTCCTGACGGCTAAGTGCAAAAAGGAAAAGGGCCAAAAATAAGAAGGAGCAAAATTACAGCATGATTATTTTTTTTCGAATGCTTCATCCATTTTCCTGTTAATAAAATCAAATACTATATCAATAAATCATAAAAAGACAAAAAGTGGTGTCTCTATTGAGACTTTAAACTACGGCTTCCGGAAGAAATGTCTGCCACGCTAAACATATTATATATATTGACCCGTGTTTGACGTTCCTTTTCTAAATATTCATGTTTTCAAAAATCAGCGAAAAACATAGAAGCTGTCTAATTAATCAATCGTTTCGTGTTTCAAACGCTTAATAATTGAATCTATTTCAAATAATAACTATATATATTAGTATATGAATAATACACCTTTTTTGGTCGTTAACGAAATAAATGTGTTAAAGCCCGAGTGCGCATTGGCATTTGCATTAATATTAATATAATATGTTCTTCCTTTTGGAATCTGTGTCAACAAGTTTGAAAATTGGCAATATGCCAATTTTTGAATTGTTCCTTCTGAATGTATTACCTCATGTTAAACAGTGCGATATATATATACTAGCTAATACGTTTATGATAAGGAATAAGTGTGCTTGGATATAGAATCAATAAAATCAATACTTAAAAGATAAAGTATGCTTTGTATAGGTAACGGTATTGGTAAAGCAAAGGATCACTGCAATTAGATTATATTGAAGCATTAATGAATAGAATCTTTGTGCAATTGTATTGAAATAATTTTGAATAATTATGCGATCAAGTGACATATTGGCGAGATAGGACTGACAATGCGTTTAGCCATTCAGAAAGAAGTTTGTAATTCTTTATTTGCATGCGTACACAGGTCATAATACACTTATCATGTTTACACATTGCACCATATGTACATGTATGTATTAAAAATACAAATTTGGTACGGAATAGATAAACATTCGAATGTGCACCACTAGTTGAGTTATATTACAGGTGAATCGAAAAACGTCCTTAGCGTTTTTTCGTGAAAGACATATGACATCAAGAAATGCGTCATTTTATTGTTTTACATTGATGACGTTATCTTAACGGAACTAAACGTTCACACTTCGCATCAAGGTCATATTAAATGGCAAACTACTGTATATTTTCAGAACAGGTACAACATTTAAACGCTGTGTAAACGAGATTATAAATTATGACAATTCGTCAATCTTTTTTGTATTGTGTGAATACATTCCATCTCTGAATGCATACATAATGGTGAATATATTGTTGTTCAACTGCCTTCTGCAGACATAAATATGGTTTCTGTTTTAGTAACATCTACGCCGTCACCACCCAAGACTACCGCAACACAACCTGGTAAATACCTTTTACTTTAAATAGGAGAAAGGATATTCTACGATACCAATGATTGCAATGAGAAGCAGACAATGACGTGTATAGTGTCAAGCATAGAACATAATTATTTCCGGGTAAAATACTAAGCAAAATTCATTGATTATAGCCTCATGATTCGCATACACCAGCATATTAATATTTTCAATAATGTAAGTTTTCCTGTCCAGGTCATTCATTATAGAAACAATAAACGTTTCTTTTCGTTTTTACAGTACGGTTAGGCATGAAATTCGGTGTTGCTGCTAAATATGCTTTTGTTTTTGCTTGTGTGTTATTCGATTAGTGTTTATTTCTCCATCAAGCCTGCATAGACGAAATAACACCCCGTGGGGTATACTTAGCTGTGTTTCCAAGCGCAAACATGCGCAATATAATTACGTCATTTGTTGTTTGTCGTGACGTCATTTTGTGTGTTTCGTGTTACGTAGTGTTTTCCTTTTGTTTATATTCAAAATTAAGACATACATTGATGGGATAAATAGAATACCATTCAAGTGTTGAATAAAGATAAGTTTATTTTCTCGGCACAAACACGTGAGCCACTCACCACGGTTCATGGTTCGGGTTTTCTAAGCCTCGCTTTATATAGTTAGCTTTAATCACCACTAACACTGGTATTCTCTATTTATCAACTGAGACAGCGGACAATGGTTTCTAATAGTTTATGTAAGTGTAAAGGTTTCGTAATGTATCTCTAAGATCTTGAACATGTAATGTTTTGTTCCATCAATAGTTTACATTTACTATGACATGTCTTGTTAATATCTAATACTGACGTGTTGTGATAATTAGAAACATAATACTTTAATTAAATTACTAAAAAAGATACAAATATGTAACAACAGGAATAACTTACATTCAGATAGATTAATTCATTATGGTCGCTGAACGAAACATATGCAAAACAATTAAGAGAGACAGTCCGTTCTTTTACTAGTAAATATTGAGTATTTTAATAACAATCTGGACTACATTGTTTATACAAATGGGGATATCATTTACAACTATATTACCTAACTTCTAAAAATATTGTTTACAATAATATAAATGTAATATATATAAAACGTTCAAATGATAAGGTTTAAGTTTGAAACCGCGATACGGAATATCTAACCAATAATTCAATATTGCGCTGTGTTTGCTGTATACTTATTAACGCAAGCGAATCGATATACCTGAGGTATTTGGTTTAAACATATTCATTTCAAACTGGCGTATATTAGCGAGACATACAACATCTCAGTAATACATATACAAGTTTGAAGAGGATTAGAACAAAACACGTAATCTTATGTAGTTCTTCTCCTAAGAATATGAACAGTGTCATGTTGTAAAGCAAACGTAATTGGTCTAAGCAATAATATTATAATATATAATGGGTGAGAGAATAATGAAATCGTGCATATAGAGGTTGCACGATTCGGCAAGCTGTTTAAGATAAGTGTAGGAAATGTAAAACATATACGTAGAAATGAGCATAAAAGGAAGAGAACAAGTACGAAAAGGAAAATTAAAGGAAGTTCTAAAGCAAAACTATACAGCACATTGTTTACTATTGACAATGAATTTATGAAATGCATCAAAGATTTTGGTATTTGTTTCAAAGTTAAGAGAATCGTCCCCAAACAAAGCAGTTTCAATAGAAGGGGCTGAGTACACGTATAACGGGTTGATCAGTTCTTCTCGAATATTTACATATTGTCTACATTCAAAAATATAATGAGACGGTGTTTCTCTTATCCCACAGATACATAGTGGGGATGCCACTATGTTTCGTGTGAAAAGATGTTCATTTAGGGCACTACATCGTGTTCTTATTCGTGTAAGTAACATTTGAGGGCGTCTTTCAGCGTACGAAAATAAAGGATTTGAAATTGGCTGGTCACAAATTATTATGCGTTTAAATGAGTGGATCGATTCTGCATTTCTGACATTATCTGGTAATTTGTTTCATTCAGAAACAGTAATTGGTAGGAATGAGTTTAAATAAATTGCCGTTCGTGCTTGAATGGTTTAAAAATTAGTTGCATTTCTCAGTGAATAATGACTAGATGATCCCACTGTATCAGGAACAAGTGCTTGCAAGTAATTTGGTGCATTTTCCGGATTTTTTTAATACATTCAGTTTATATTTCCGTCGTCTTTGACTGAGAGTTTCCCATCCTACCTCGTTGTAAAATTCTTCTATAGACACTAATCAAGTACAGCCAGAGGAAATACGCTCGGTCTCGGTTTGTATTTTTTCTAATTCGCCTTTTTCCTATTGTGTGCAGTTGTCAAGGACAATATCTAACTATTCAAGGATTGGTCGTATAAAAGCACAGTATATTGTTACAAGGGATTTTTGATCTAGCATATACTTTCCATGCTTTTTCTTTTATATAGGCTATATGACGGTGCCAGGTACACTCATCGGACAGATAAACACCTACATGCCTGTGGTCATTGACAATGGGTATATCAATATCTTGCATAGAAAATGATGGATGAAAAGGTTTGTTAATTTTACGAGATATAAGCATTGATTCTGATTTTGTAGGGTTGAATTGGACTTATCATTTAATAGCCCATCTGGAAATGTTATTTATGTTAGTTTGCAACGTAGCGGCAGTTTCATTCGGCGAGTTTACATTCATATAAAGACTAGTATCATCAGCAAACAATTTAATTTGAGCTTCAATATCAGTGACTATGTCATTTATATATATAATACAAAGACGAGGACTTAAAATATAGCCTTGTGGAACTCCAGATGAAATTTCAATAGGATTTGATATTGACCCAGGTAGGCTTAATCTTTGATTGCGATCGGATAGGTAATTGGATACAAATGATACAAATTCGCCTCGAATACACGCCTGCAGTAGTTTAGATAATAAACCTTTGTGCCACACTTTGTCAAAGGTTTACCTTTATCAAAAAATACAACTCTTACTTCCAGACCGTTATCCGAGTGTTTTGCAAAAAGTATGATAAATATATGTTAATTGATTCACTGTCGAGTCACCAGGCAAGGAACCTGATTGTGACGACGTAAAGAATGAATTGAGACGAAGAAAGTTAAAAAAATGTGTTTGTGTACTATTCGTTCTAAGACTTTTTCAGTGGCATGTAGCAAAGATATTTACAAATGGGGCAAACATTTGCAATTTTTTAACAATAGGGAATTTAGACAAGCTCTTAGACAAGAATTAATCAATTCACATAGGGGATGGCTGAGTTGTTGCATTGCTTCACGGAGAATGCGGTTCCATCGGGACCGGACGCTTTTCCTATCGTAAGTAATTTAATTGCATCAATAACTTCATCCTGTGTTATATAAATTGACTGGAGAGTGATATGGTCGACATTAAGTAGGGCAGGAATCTCACGGTAAGAGTCATCAATTAACGATTGACTTGCAAAGTACATGTTTAAAAGTTCCGCTTTTTGCATGTTTCGTTTACAGCAAAAGCATTTGATTGTTCGTCATACAGAGGCGGTACTTTATATTGTGTATTCGAAGGGATAAATGTTCCAGGTGTTTTCCACCAAAATTTAGAGCACAGGCCAGGTGATTTTAATTTTTGTGCAATATTTTTAAAATATTCCATCTTTGAATTAGGTAAAAGAGATACAATTTCATTTCTTATACGACGAAAGTTTGACCATGTCAGTATTTCCTTTTTTTGCTTTACGGTATAATCTTTTTCGCTGTAGTACGTTTTCTTAATGTAACAGTTTATCCATGGTAGATCATACGACCGTATACATGCATTCTTGTTAGGAATGCATGTACTTGCAGATTTAAATATAGCGGAAGCTATATTTTCTGCATAAGTATCAACATCCTCGCTTTGTAATAAATCCCATTGAATATCAATAAAAAACGCCGTGATGTATCATAATTACCAATATCATATCGCCAAATGCGGCGATAATAATTGTTTGTAATAGGCTTTATATATTTTAAAATTCCAAAGAAAGGGCAATGGTAACGGATATTTTGTTCTAACATAGGTTCGCCTACTTCAGACAAGAGTACATCATTATGGTTTCTTACAAAGATTAAATCAATTACTGAGGATGTTAGTTCCGTAAAATGTGTGGGCTCATGGATAAGTTGTGTTAAGTTATATTGTAGACATAGATCGTCTATTTTACGTGCAGAATATTGAAGAAGAAGATTTAAGTTAAAATCGCCGGTAATAATTATATCTTGTATACATGTTTCGTTAGCCAATCCAAACGAGTCTTTAATGGCTTTCATGTAAGAACTATCCGCATTAGGAGGCCTGTCGAAAACTCCAAGAAGTATTTTTTTTTATTTTTGTTAGGAACTATTTTAATCCATATACATTCAATCTCATTAAGATAAAGATCGTGTCTGTGTTTAAAAGCAATATTTCCATTTACATATATGGCAACACCACCATGGGAATTAAGAGGAAGAGGACGGTCTTTACGGATAGGTTGATGGTAACCATTAAACTGAAGATCACAAGATAATATAGACACGTTTAACCACGTTTCAGTAAACGCAAGTATGTCAAATTCTCGTAGAGCTGTGTAAAGGATGTCTACTTTGTTCAGAAATTGTTTGTATATAGTAATGAACAAAAGATAACTGGTTTGTCGCTACACTATTGCAACTGGATACAGAACTATTAGTATCAGTGTTACGGGTTGGTTCAGGTATATCGGGCCATGGGTTCGGCTTATGTCCCCTGATCGTAATATAATAAAAAAACACTGAATAAGATTAATCAGAAACCACATATCAGAATGCACATGGGTACCTATTAATACACTCTTGTGCGGGTGTTCGACGGTAAGCGATGCGTTCATTGACTTGTATATACTTATTTTAAATGAGATCAGATTATACACATTTAGCCATATTTAACAGGCAGACAATATGTGCAGTAGCAACGGGAAATGTACACGAGCCCTATAAATAATTATGACAGCTTTTTTTGGTTTATGTTTTATGTTACACATGATGAAATGTTCCAATGAAGACTGTACAAGACTGAAACGCTGACATGATTCGTTTAATGTACTTACACGTTAGGCCATGTTTCACAATGAACACCGTTATGATCTGATAATACAGTTTCCAGCAGAACTGTCAGAGAAGGGCGGATAGGTGGAGTTGGAAAATGAAACATAATATAATGATATGTTTGTAAATATCATAGTGACGTAACAAAAATGTAATATTTTATATTACATGTACCTTTACTGTTTTCTTTATATTTTGTAGCATGTTTATAAAAAAAAAAAATCGATATGTAGAGCAATATAGTCGCTTAGTAAATTATAGTAAAGCTCAATAAATTAATTTTCTTTATATTGTGTAACCGGTTGATATAATTAAAATGTATATTAATAGTGTAGCCTAATAAATTATGATTCCATGCAATATTTACTATTTACTCTACGATATTATTAAAATTGAAATATGTATACAGGTTGTTGGCACATGATATACATTTATGATTCACAGTGTAGCTTAATAAATTATGATTACATACAATTACAATCTATTCTTAGATATTATTGAAATTAAAATATGTATACAAGCTGTTAGCACATGCTATGCATGTATGAAAAATGGTCTTCCATAAAGGCAAGCAAATACTTGTATATACTAATATTACAGAAAGCAAGGCCGAAACATATGTGCTCATTATCACTAGTATTGTACCATGCTGAGTTTTGTTGTGTACTATATCACTTCTACAAATTACCACTATGGAAGCATTTCGTGCTTCTTGTCTAAGAGCTTGCAAAATGCCCTCTTGTTGGAAAATTGCAAATGTTTGCCCCATTTCTAAAAAAGGAGATTCAGCATTAGCATCGCATTTTTCGACCAATATCTTTGCTAAATACCACTGAAAAAGTCTTAGAACGAATAGTACACAAACATATTTTTTACTTTCTTCGTCTCAATTCATTTTGTACATCGTCGCAAATTAGGTTTCTTGCCTGGTGCATCGACAGTGAATCAATTAACATATATTTATAATACATTTTGCAAAGCTTTGGATAACGGTCTGGAAGTAAGAGTTGTATTTTTCGATATAAGTAAAGCCTTTGACAAAGTGTGGCACAAAGGTTTTTTATTAAACTATAGCAGGCGGGTATTCGAGGCGAACTTTTATCATTTTTATCCATTTGCCTATCCGCTCGCAATCACAGAGTAGTCCTACCTGGGTCAATATCAAATCCTATTGAAATTTCCTTTGGGGTTCCACCAGGCTCTATTTTAGGTCCTCTTCTTTTTCGTGTGTATATAAATGACATAGTCACTGATATTCAAGCTCAAATTAAATTGTTTGCTGATGATACTAGTCTTTATATGACTGTCAACTCGCCGAATGAAACTGCCGCTACATTGCAATCTGACATAAATAACATGTCCACATGGGCTGATAAATGGTTTGTCCAATTCAACCCCGCGAAAACAGAATCAATGTATATATCTCGTAAAATTAACAAACCTTTCCATCCATCATTTTCTATGCAGGGTATTGATATACCCATTGTCAATGTCCACAAGCATCTAAGTGTTTACCTGTTCAATGATTGTACCTGGCACCATCATATAGCCTATATAAAAGAAAAAGCACGGGAACGTACAAATGCAATGCGCCGTTAAAATTTATGGTAGATCGAAAATCCCTTGAAACAATATACTTCGCTTGTATGCGACCAATCCTTGAATATTCAGATATTGTCTTTGACAACAGAAAGCAATAGGAAATAGGCGAATTAGAAAAAATTCAAACCGAGGCCGCGCGTATTTTCTCTGGCTGTACTTGATAAGTGTCTATAGAATACTTTTACAACGAGGTAGGATGGGAAACTCTCAGTCAAAGACGACGGAAACATACGAAATTACTTGCAAGCACTTGTTCCTGTTACAGTGGGATCACCTAGTCAATATTCACTGAGTAATGCGACTACTTTTATTCTAGCTCATTCCTACCATCTACTGTTTCTAAATGGAACAAATTACCCGACAATGTCAGAAATGCAGAATCGATCCAATCTTTTAAACGTATAATAAATTGTGACCGGCCAATTTCAAATCCTGTATTTTCGTACGGTGAAAGACGCCCTTAAATGTTACTTACACGAATAAGAACACGATGGAGTGACCTAAATGAACATCTTTTCACACGAAACACAGTTGCATCCCCACTATGTATCTGTGGGATAATAGAAAAACCGTATCATTATTGTTTTGAATGTAGACAATATGTAAATATTCGAGAAGAACTGATCAACACGTTATCCATGTACTCAGCCCCTTCTATTGAAACTGCTTTGTTTCGGGACGATTCTCTTGACTTTGAAACAAATACCAAAATCTTTGAAGGAGTTCATAAATTAAGTGTCAAGAGTAAACGATTTGATTGATAGTTTTGCTTCAGAACTTCCTTTATGTATATTTTTCTTTTCGTATTCTTTCTTCCGTTTATGCTCATTTCTACGTATATGTTTTACATTTCCTACACTTATCTTAAACAGCTTGCCTAATCGTGCAACCTCTATATGCACGATTTCATTATTCTCTCACACAGCATATGCTATGATATTATTGCTTAGACCACTTATGTTTGCTTTGCAACATGCAACCGTGTATGTGCTTAGGAGAAGGACTACATAAGATTACGTCTTTCGTTCTAACCTTCTTCAAACCTGTATATATATTACTGAAATGTGGTATGTCTCGTTAATATATGCCAGTTTGAAATAAATATGTTTAAACCAAATCATTTTGTTTAAATAAAACTGAACCTGAACATTCTAACATGTATTAACGAGCGTATATATTTTTCAATTTTGGATTTAACTGCCACATAGAGCTTTTAACTTCAATCCACATATGTTAAAATATATATGTTTTGAATGAAAATGTTTTCAACTATTTCTATAAATGTCTATTGTAGATATACATGTATACTTGGAATATGGTAGTTATAGCAAAGTGTATTTAAAATGCATTTAATTACTATACTTACAGTGTTTATAAACGTGTATCTATAAATAAGCATTTTGCCGTCTTGTAAATACCTTTTTTCAAATGGCCTCTTGGAAGCTCGTGTTACTTTTTGGATGAACCAGTCTGACTACACACATGTTTAATCTTTTGTAAAAACTAACAAATATTAACTTTTAATAAAAAAAACAACAACATTTTATCCACCGTCATATTGAATATAAGAAAAGCGATGCTGCAGTCCTGTAAAATAAGTTAAATGTTATAATATGCAAAATTGGGACTTTTCTAAGTAGGAACACATAGGCTAGTTATATCTATGTTGTATGTATTTCGAATAAAAGAAAGAATAAATAATATCATACATACTGATATATTTAATTAAAAAATCAGCAAACATGTTTTAAACAATTTAAACCCCAAGCGGTATCGAACTCACAACTTAGGAGCCATATAAATAAATGACATTAGACAACGCTTTAACCAACTGCGTTATTTTGCTTTGTACGATATCATCTAAACTATGGCTATACACAACACTCTCTGACGTTAAATGAAAACATTAAAAGAGCCAAAAAACACGACCCATATTATGAACTGATTTTTATATTAGAATGATAATTCTCTTTTCC